>CM046377.1:4991250-5066250 GCA_025413485.1 Ficus microcarpa | reverse complement strand
TGAACAGTTCAAGAAATGTTTTTTTAACCTTACTTGAAAAGAACTTGTGACAATCATCAAATCAAAAAAAGATGAAAAAAGACTATGGGGCGCGAAGAATTCTGATAGTCAATGTAGTAGAACTCATATCTGCTGAATGTTCTTTCCATTTTGGTGAAATAAATTTGGTGATTTTTGCGACTTGTGCCCAAATTTTTTTAGTACTACTTTCAAGTTAGAATATTACTTCCAACTGGCCACCAGATAATGAAGTTTATGATGTGAAGACCAATTTAATCGTTTCTTAGTTTTTTTGGACAAAAAATCTTAGCTAGTGAGCTTAAGACCAAAGTGGGGGAAAGTTAGATTTTATCCTGATATTTTCTTTTTGAAGAAAGGGCACGGATTCTCTCATACGTTTGACTTTATTGATTTAATTGGCTTCACAAACTTTTTTTCACCCAAGCTGCATATTTCCTTCCAGATGGTCATTCCTTATATTTTGGTCTTTTGTCCTCTTTTTACTTGAAAAGTTAATCTTGTGTTGGTCCAGATTTTGCATACCACAATGGGTGACGTACACATGAAATTATACCCAGAGGAGTGTCCAAAAACAGTGGAGAATTTTACGACCCATTGCCGGAATGGCTATTATGACAATCTCATTTTCCACCGGGTCATCAAAGGCTTCATGATACAAACAGGAGATCCTTTAGGAGATGGTACTGGTGGTCAATCTATTTGGGGTAGGGAATTTGAAGATGAATTTCACAAGAGGTAATGATTTATTGATTAATTTGTTTATTTTTTAAAAATTGATCTCTATCTTTCTGTGGTATTGCATATCAAACTAGTACCTTTCTTTCCAGATTCTGCTTGCCTTGACTTGGGAAGGAGCCCCTACTAAGACCCTTTTTTTTTTTCCCCTGTTCTTTTCGTGTTATTTAATTTATCCAATCAAGAACAAATGTAGTCTTGCAAGTATGGAGTTTTTCTAGATTGGGCCTGCCCTGGCTTCGACATTGTATTTTTGCTGTCATAGCTTTGTTTCACAAACAATATTTATGTGATCCTTTGGGAGTATTATTTCCATTGCCCATAATTTGTCAATACCATGTCTGCAGTTTACGACATGACCGACCTTTCACTGTTTCAATGGCTAATGCGGGCCCAAATACGAATGGATCTCAGTTCTTTATCACCACAGTGGCTACTCCTTGGTTAGATAACAAGCACACAGTTTTTGGCAGAGTTATAAAGGGAATGGATGTCGTACAGGTATGGTTGAGCTTGAAATGTGTCTATTGTTTGTGTGGAGAAGAGTGGGAACAATGACAAGATGTAATTTAAATTAAATTAAAGAAAACTTTGTGCTATTGTTTGTGGATATCTTCGTGTCTTTCTATCAATCTATTTGGATTAAAACTTCTAAAACTCGTGCATTTTTGACAGGCCATTGAGAAAGTGAAGACAGACAAGACAGACAAACCGTACCAAGATGTCAAAATCCTGAACGTGACCGTTCCGAAGTCTTAAATTCTGCCCTCTGGAAGGAGTCTGTCCTATTCCTATTTATGCCCTTTTCCCTCTCTGGACGAAGATTGCGATCAGGTATATCATAAAATTTCCTATTGAGTTACTCTTCAGTTAGAACTGTGATGGATAGAGTAATTTGTAATTTATGAGGAATATTTTTATAACCGGGGGAAAAGAAAGGAAGCTTCAAGATAATTTAGATATAAGAGACTGAAAAAGCAACAATTATGACCGGCCCTTGAAACGGAATTTTATTCTGATTTTCTTTTATGATCAAGTTTCTTGCCCAAAAAAACAAAGTAACTAGGTTAATTATTGCATTAATGATGGTATTTGAGGAACCACCAATCAAAAGAAATTTTTTCTTTAAAATTATACTTGCACTATCCTTCTGCAATTCCTGAACTCGCAAAGAATGATATATATATAAACCGAGTTCTGTTATGCTCCTTTTTCATGTTTCCATAACATTGTGATAATTAAAAGATCGTATCATAATTAAAGTTTCATGTCGTTTAATTGAGGTGATGAGATATTATTCAAGGAACAGACAGAAAAAAGGAAATTATGGCTTCAAGTCTTCATTTTGCTATTAACTCACCCATATCGATAAAATTGTTGTATTTTCTTTTGGGAAAGAGTTCGCTAGTCAAACAGCTTTGACAGTAATGTTACTCTCAGGATACATATATATATATATATATATGTATCTATGTAGGTGTACATATAGGGAGGGACTCCTACACGTAACATGCTATTTGTAACCTGATTTGTTAAATTATATCAAACAGCGGATTCAAATGTAACTAAATTGTAAGAATTTTCAGTGATATTTGTCCTTTATACCAAGATTTAAGTAGTATAATGTGATTATTTTAAAACTATTTTAAATAAGAAGTTATATGTAAATCAATTAGTTGTTCTAAGTTTTCAAATTGAAAATTACAATTGTTGCATGGTACGAGACATCACGTATAAGATATTTCCTATATATATGTGTGTTGTGTGTCTGTACATGTTTCCAAACAATTTTCAACGTGAGAAGCTTGCAGTCATTGATGTTCTGACCAATTAATGAAATCAAGGGTCTGTTCGGTACCACAGTCTAAAAAGGACTTTTTTTTTTGAAAAAGATTGTTTGAATTAAAATTCACACAGTTTTGAAGGTTACGTTACAATCAATTTTCTTTCTTCCAAACATCAATACGAAAAGTTTTTCTTTCTTTCAAACATCAATACAAAAAGTTTCTCAATTCGAGTTGAATTTTTTGCAAAAATTCCTTGTTAGTCTATGGTGCTAAACAAGCTCTTCCAACTTACGGCAATGACCTTGGGAATAGACTTGTAGAGTAATTTGTTAGGAATGATTGGACATCTTTGATTTTATAGCAACCTCGGCAAATTTAAGAACAAGTATAAAAGTAATGGCATTAGGCTTTAGGAATCGTAATTCGAGTGCAGTTGTCATGACGCAAAAGCAGATATGATCTGGTATTCCTGTGTTTCTTGTCTTGGTTATGTTCATTTCTCGTCTAGCAAAAACTAACCGAGCACTAGTTGACCTTCCAAAAGTGGAAGTTGAATCAGTTGCAGGCTATAATATGGAATATGCGTTGGATGTGATCCTTAATAGTACACTATTGGTGGAAGCGAATGCAAGCAAGGAGTGCTACACACGAGCGGAACGAAAACAAAGCAGGGGGAAATCCTTTGATTGGTGTATTGAATATAGATCCATGTCTTACGTGTTCCACTTACTAGGACAAAATTCTCACATGCCCGTTTAATTTTAACAACCTTCTATTTTGGTATCAAAGACCACTAGATCTTCAACAAGGGGGAAATTCTTGTATTCCGTTTGTACATGTTCCTACGGCTCATATAAGTACTCTTGTTTATATCACTACGGCTATAAAATCTTTCTTTTTCCATTTTTTCCTCTACATTCATCTCGTTCCTTATTTACCTGCCTTGGGAATTCATAGTAAAACCTTGTAGTGGTAGTTGTCATAATATAACGGTTATTCTATTCCTAACTTTGTATATGATATAAATCTAACTCAATCATATGATATAGAGTTCAAATTGTAGCAGAAGATTCCCTTAACACTTAATATGGTTGTATGTATCTCATTTTACAATATACAATCATAATGTGTAGATAAATATACCAGTTTCACAAGTAAAATTCAGAAACTATTTGCTACTCTCTTTCCTCGAATTGGTGTGCGTCGGTCGTGGGAACACGCATTGTAGAATTTTCAGTTCATCTTAAGCCTATAACTCCATCCAACTACTTTTCTTCTAGACAATTAAGTGCTAAAGGGAAGCACTTAGTTATCAAGCTTTTGTGGAAAAGTAGTCTAACCTTTTTCCCACACGAGCAATTTCCGTTGGATAGGATCTCACTCTCACGATTGTTAAAAATAGTCATGAAATCCATGGTCAAGAAACGTCAAAACGGTTGTGGTATCTTATTTTCCACAATCGTTTTTAACTGTCGTGGAAGTTTACGCATAGTAGGTGTTGGTACAAGGATTCCACTACTATTTTTGGAGGAAATAATAGTGGAATCTAGAGCTATCATGACTATTTCAGCAAAAAATAGTTGTGTAGTGCTATACTTTCCATGATTGTTTTCACCATAATAATCATGGAATGTCTTCACTAGAAGTTTTTTTTTTTTTTTTTTGGTCATTTTCCAAGGATTTCATGATTTTTATTTTTTGAAAATAGTTGTGGAATCCAGAGCAACCATGATTGTTTTTAGTATAAACGGTCATGGTTGCTATATTCCACAACTGTTTTAAGCAAAAACACTCGTGGAATGTCTCGAATGATTTTTTTTTCCCTTTTAAATGTTCTATGCTTTCCCACGGATGTCATACATTATATTACAAAATCTGTCCATTTTCTCCTAACTAATTAGTACAAAAACCCTATTCAACATTACGCTCTTGTTGAGGAGATCGAGATACCCACATAAATGTTTTGTAGTTTCGCTAATTTCTTACTCTTCGTCCTACTACAATCTTTCAGTCAGTAAGTGCTTTAACAATTTAACAAAATTCAAAACAACAAAGCAAAAATAATTGAATGTCGCAATTTGGAACATAAAAACATACTTACAACATAATTAGGTGTCGAAAATCTTCACATGGTTTGTTTCAAAGAGGATAATAATATATGACTAACTCATTCCATGGATCAATAACTGTTAGAATCCAATATTGCCCGCTATTATATGGTATGAGATACAGCTTTCCTTTTGGTGCATTAGTCAAAAGTTGTAAGAGATTGTTAGCTCACTTTCTAATGTCGGCATTTGCATCCAGTGCAACTGGTGAGATGAGGGCTGGAGAAATAAACTTGAACTCTCGATCAAGGCCTCTGTTTGTAGAACATTCCGCTTAATAAACTTGAACTCTCGATCAAGTTCTCATGTTATCCTTATGTTGCCTTTGGATGTATGTTTAAGACTGCTTTGTGGTTTGTTTGAGTTGTCTTTGAGTTCAGTTTATTATATTGTTGTCTTTAAGTTGACATACTTGCTGTGCTTCACCGTAAGTGAAGACTGGATTTGTGGCTGTTTATGTTCTGTTGGAGTTTGGAAATAATATATTTTCTTTTCTGCAAGGCCTTGACGCGGTATTTTGATCATAATTCTGATATCGAAACTGAGCGATTCAAGTGACACTGAAAAAAAAATAATGAAAAGATCTACAAATTTGTGTTTCATGGACCTGTCGAATTCGGATGTTTTGGCTGTCAAAATTGTTATTGGAAGTTGTTGCTATTTATACGGAATCTTTGTTTTGGAATACGAAAATTACTAAATTGATTAATTCTCAATGTTATTCATACTAATAATTAATAACATATATTAATCCATCCAAATAATATATATCAAATATCCATACTATCTAAAGTAGTCGGAAACGTTTCTGCTTAAAACTTTGACCGCAGAACTAAGTTTGAACTGTAATTGAGCATTCCTTGTGCTGCTAACCCACGAATTTTTGTGGCCAATGCAGCTCGAGTCAATTCCCTTAAAAAAAAAAATGAAGTAAAGAGATGTTAGATAATGACATGTGAAAGACTAGTTTTGGTGGGCAATAAACGCAAAAATCTTCTACAAAACCTCAAGCCTATACCGATTATCTTCAGCCCATTTTGGCCAAGGTTTTGTCTCTTAAAACAAGCTTAATTAGTCTTAAACAAGTGTGGGAAAAAAGTAAGTATAATTAGCCTTATGTCTATCTAAGGAACCATAGTCATTTAGTGCTCATCTTTACAACCATTCCTCTCCATTTTCAGCCAACAAAACTGTACTTCCCAACGCTCGAATGATGTCTTTAAGTAGACATGTAACATCCAAGATTTTAACTTAATGGCTATTAGAATTAAGACATCAAAGATAACAAAATATTTTGGTATAATTAAGTATTCCTTAAGAGTTATTTAGCAATGTTGCAAGTGTCAGCAACGAGGAACCGGATGTGTAAGCTAACCTTAACGTTTTAGGTTATTTTTAACGTACTAATAACCTAATGACAAGGAAAGACCAAGTGAAAGTAAGTTGTTAGTAGATTTATAACGCTATTAATGTTTTATTGAGTTTCCTTATAGACAATTGCAAAGAGAAATCTCGATGTGCATAAGGTATTGGATCATGACAAAAGATTGTAAGTATTTTGATAAGAGATTTCAAGCAATTGATATATAAATTCTCTAACTGTGCCATATATATGCTCAACAATTGTACTTGAGTCTTTATTTGGTTATAATAAAATTTGTCTAGTTGCCTGAAATTGCAGTGCAAATCAAAATCACACATTATGAGAAATTATTTCAAACAATTTCTAGTTGGCTCAAAAGGCTTACCTAGGGTTTCTGACTTCAAATTGAGTTAGTTCACGGACTTGTTTTTATCAAAAATCCTAATTTTCTTGATATTGTGCGAAAATTGACAGTCCACGTGCTACAATTTTTTCGTTATTTGTCCGTTATGGTTGTTTCTATACATAGTTCTTGTTTTTATAAGCTTATTCATATTGTTTTTATGATTGGTGCTAATTAATGTACATTTTCTGCTTGGTATGCTAACATTGGGGATAGTGTCAAATTCACATTGTATGATTTCTCAACTGTTTTGTACTTTAAACAGGAAAATTAATAATCCTATTTATGAATTCAATATTTCTATGACATTATGCTATTTACGAATTAGATATTTCTATGACATTCGTCATATATTTTACCCCAAAAAAAAAAAAAAAAACAAAACAAAAGAAATGGTGTTTAAATTAATTCTGGAGGAGGATAATTTTTTTAATTACTTTTTTGGGTCAGATAAAAAAGAAAAGAACTCCATAGGAGGAGAGGTAGGTGCACCCATTCGACTTTGAGAGCGGAGAGTGTTGAGCACGCTTCTTGTGGGAGGAGACCTCAGTTTGGATCACCTGTTTATTTTCGAAAAGAAAAATTTTCTTGTTTGAAATAAGAAAGTCTTTCATTTTGAGAATAAGATGATGTTTGGACGAATAAAAAAATTTCTTTTTAAAAACAAAAAGTTGTTTGAATGAGAAAAAATTGTGTTAGAAGTAGTGTATTATGAGAATATTTCACAAATATTCCTTTTCTTTCTCTAAAAAGGATACTGTACAAAGTAAATTTAAAAAAAAAATAGTTTTCTTTTTTCAAAATGAAAGAATGATGAAAAAAGTTGAAAAAAAAAAAAAAAACTTTTTTGTAATAATTTTTCAATTTCGAAAATTAAATATATGTCATCCAACAGGTTAGCATTCGTGACAGCTGAGCGGACAACCTGCATTAGCAAGACACAAAATTTCAGTTTTTAGAGCAATTTTTTGAAGACGATATAATTGCCAACCAGTCTCGTTTTGGGTCCCTGATCGAGAATGGACCTCGTGGATATCAAAACCCAAAGTGCTACTAAAAAGGCTTCACCTGTGTTAGACTTAGTCCGGATAATTTGAGATGACATCCATGCTGTTCTATCAATCCATACTAAATGGGAATACCGTTAATTTTCGTTCCATCGAAATTGTGGATTTCGTATCTATGACGTAGTTTTCATATTACCTCGTCATCACTAATTGCCTAACATTTGTGATTGAAAAAGCCACCAAAATTATCAGGCCTAGAGGGCGGGTCAAGACCAAACACAGCTGTTGTTGTTTTGTTTTCATAAAAATAGTATTTTTGGCAAGTCGTATAGCAAAAATATGACAAAAGCTAGGAAACCGTCAACTTTCGAAAATCATTGCAATCTAACTTTCTTCTTCTTCTTCTTCTTCTTCTTTTTTTTTCCCCTTCTTTTTTTGTTTGGCATCCCAGTTTCAATTTACTTTTCAAACTCATTTCCACATTATTTTCTTTCACAAAAATTTTGATTTACTATTTACTACTTAAATTATATGAATTTGGACTTATAATTTGAAAGCAATTTGATTTTTAGCTTAGGAACTAAATTTTAAGCTTCAAGTTCTTCTAAAATTTGTCGTGGGACATTGCTAGTACTACAACAAAGTGGGTCTTTAATTGCAGTTAGCAATGGCGGTTTTAAATAAGTGTGGGAATAGATGTACATATACGAGCTCATTGTTTGAGAACTGAAAAGTTGGTTAGACTAAATAAAATAAAATATTAAGGCCCGTTTGGTGAATGAGTTTGAGTTGAAATTTTTAAATTTGAATAGTAACTTTTATTAAATTTTTAGAAAAGACAAAAAACTTTTTCAAAAAAAGATAAAAATTTGAGTTTAAACCTTAAGTTTAAACTTATGTTCCAAACGGAAACTCTCTTTTTATAAATAGTTCGTGCTTACATGTGTAGTAGCTTTATTATAACTTTTTTAGTATTTTAGGTTTATGATAAATTATTTAGATACTTGATGTACATATTTTTGAACTAAACAACATATTGGATTTGAAACTAAAAAAAAAAAAAAAAAAGAGGGCTTGGTTTTAACTTTTTTAATATTACGAGTGTCAAAAGAACTAACGACTTAAAAAATTATTACAACACAAAATAACTAAACCAAAAGTTTGAATAAATAACTTGTGAGTGAATAGTAAACAAACACTCTTTTTGTATAGTTATTATGATATTATATTAGTATGATAGAAAGATAGATAAATAGGTAGATAAATTAATTCTAACAAACATTTTGATCATTGTGAGCATCAAAGCTAAAGATAGCAATATATTTATAGGCCTATTCTGATGTTCGGCACCCCATTTTTGTGGGACATGAACTGCACTTGTACCAATTAGTCTCTTAGGTTGTACCAGGCAGTCTCTTAAGTTGTACCGATTAGTCAATTGAGTTGTCCTCTATCTCTCTCTTTATCTTTCTCTCTCCCTCCCCTCTCTCCCTCACGGCCAGATGCCAGACGAGAGAGCATTCCTACATATATATATATATATATATGTTTACATGTTAAATATTTCATCTTTCTCGTACTATGGGTTTGTATGTCATCTCATTGCATAGTTATACTGTCATATAGAACTCATAATCAAAATGTATCTTTTCTAAAGGATCTCAAACAAACAATGGGAATTTGCAGAAAATCTTTTTGCATTTGAAAATTAACTCAGAAATGCACCCCATAATCCATAGATAGAGAGTCCCAAAATTATTGGTGGACACAGGATTGCCAAATATTTTGTTAGCTATAACACCCTAAAAATTACAAAGTAGAAAATCATTCTCATTGAAAACGTTCCTCTAAAAATGTTTACATGAAATAGAAAAGTAAATATGAGTAGTCATTTCATTTTCTATTTAATTATGTATATAAATTGATAACGAAAGCTTAGTATTGGACCCCAAACATTATAAACAATGTGGAAAGAGAATGTCAATTTTTGGGTCTCTCGTGATACTGATTTGTTGTTAAAGGAAATAAATGAATGCCAAATTGCTGGGAGTGATACAAAGTTTAATCACTCAACTGAATTTGCTCTCAAAGACCTTTGTGAAGAACAAGACCAGAGCTCACGGCTTATAAAAGTGATCAACTACATCGAGTTGCTCAATTGCACAAGACTGTAGTGGGTAATAAAAAGAAAGAGAAAATTACTTAACTAACTATATTTTTTTATCTATTGACCAATATGACATAAGTATCGATTATTTGTAGTTTACTTTTCATACTAGTCTAGTGCTAATTTTTTGTGTTATATTAGTGCAATGATCACTAAATTTGCATCATTCTGGTGTTTTCCCCTTTATAACGTTATATTGGACTTACAAATTAGGAAGGTTTGGGCGTTTGGGCCTTCTTTAGGGTTACTTCTGGCTTGTTTGGTGTCAAGATTCAACTTAATCCTAAGTCAAAAAATTTAAATCATTTATGTCTTTTTCTAAAATGTCAAACTCAATTTCACTATTTATAGTTTTCGTAACTCAAATATCAAAAGTCCATAACTTTCTATATACAAATCCAAATTGGATGATTTTTTTTTTTTCAAATTGCTTCGAATTTCGAGATGAATGAAACAAGCTCTATAGTATTTTTTTTTTCCAAACACATTTCAAATTTTAAACTTTTTGGCTCTAACAATTCAAATACCTCACCAAATGCATATTCAATTCAATTCATTTCCAACCCAAAAAACTCAATTCCAACCCATGTAGCAAACACAAGCTTCATCTCCTTAATCACTGGGAAGTTGGAACATTTGCAAACTCTATGGTCTGTAAGTTTGTAAGAATTACTTGGGGGAGTTTGGAGCATACACTCCAATTGAAGTATTGGAAATGTTTTGATTGCAAATGAGTGAATATTTGAAGTTGTACATTTAGTTAAAAATAAACTGTGATAATTAAATAGTTTAAAAACTTAAAATGTGTTTTAAAAAAAAAAGCATGCATTTTGTTTGGTTTTTCGCATCTTTCTGTGTAATTTTTTTTATATAAAAAAAATCTAATTTTGGCATGAAATAAAAAAAAAGTTATGAATTTTTAAAATTTGAGATTTTAAGAGAGATTTAGTATGGGAGTTTGATTGGTTCGCTCCAACCGAACAATTTCACTTGTATTTCATCTTTTTCTTTAAAAATAAACTCAGTTTTACTATCCATATCTCTAACTTTAACTTAAAAATGGTGTGCTTGGTGTTCGGTTTGAGTTTGAAATGAAAAAAAAAAAAAAATTAAAGTTTGTTGACTTTTCAAAAACCAGTTATAGTTTTTGTTGACTTTTTCCAAAAAAAAAAAAAAAAAAACCAACTATAAAGTACAGTTTAGTTCAAAATGAAATGTAAACATAGGCTTAAATTTTAAAAGTTTATAACTTTTTTTATTTCAAGTCGAAATAAGATAATTTTTTATTAATTGCATAAAATTCCGAGAGAAATAAAATAAGATTTATATTATTATTTTTTCCCAATGCATTTTAAGTTTTTACACTTTTTAACTCAAAATAGTTTATTTTCAACTAAATGCACAACTCTAAAACTTAACTTAACTCCAATCAAAATAACTTTAATCATTTAACTCAAGCGGACTAACCAAACGGCATCTTAGAGATGTGAAAAGTAAAATTGGTTTATTTTTAAAGAAAAAAACAAAAAACTTAGGAAAACTTCAACTGAAGTGATCACTCTAGACGCTTTCATTTAAACTTAAACTATACTTTTTCATTTCAGTTTTTTTGTGTTTTTCTGAAAATGTTTGTTTGTTTCTAAAAAAGTTTTTATCTTTTCTGAAAAATCAACAAAAATTTTCAACCCAAACTTAAAAATTTTAAAAATTTTCAACTCAAACTTAAAATTTTTAACTCAAACTCATTGATCAAATGGAACCTAAGTTTATGAATTGATTTTCACATAAATATATATATTATATTTATACAGTTTATTTAAAATTTTTAATTGCAGGAAAAAAAAAAAAAGAGACAAAACTTTGTTGGGCACAAGATTTTAAAGAGATTTCCTAATCCCGTCACCAAACACTACATATTAATAAAATTAATTGGCCGTGAGGGTTTGACCCTGAGATGTCCATCATCATTTATCAGCAAGATTGTTCCCATCTCTTCATTTTTGGGATAAAATGTAATCTCAAATCAACTCTTTCTTTGTTTTCATTATTATCTTACTTGAATGTCTCTCTCTTTTCTATATAGCCAACCTTACCTTTCACCTTCTTTCTAGTTTCCATGGGAAAACATAGTACTCCAATTAGTTTACAATTTAAGGCCCCATTTAAAACAACGTTTCTGGAAGGAATTTTACCACTTAATTTCAAAACTCTTAAATTTACATTACCTATTTTCTCTTTTTTGTTTTCAAAAAATTAAAATTTTAGAAATCTATATCTTTCTTCTTTTTAAATATGAAAAATAAAAATATGAAAAATAAATAAATAAATATATATATATTTAACTTCAAATCATATAAAACTAAACAAAAACTATCTTACATATTTTTCTTAACACATTTTAATATTTTGCACTCTTTCCTAGTATGACATCTGATTTGCAATAAAATGAGCACCATGCATGGTGCAGCAGGTCCCAAGAAATTTTCCCAATAAAAAAAAAATGAGTCAAACTTACAATTATGAGATTGAGAGCACCATTAACGGACTGTGATGGAGGTCCTACCAAAAAAAACAAACCCACTTAAAAAAGGGGGACTAAGTTGTCAGAGCCAACGTGGCAACCAATAAGAAAAAAATAATAATAAACGAAAACGACATACATTTAACACATGCGCCTGTTCTGTTCATCTCACGGACCAAAACAGCCACCGACACTTTTTACATATTGCTGGACAATAAATGACTCTTATTACGTTATATTTTTGTTTTTGTTTTTTTTATTACAATATATATTTCACTGAGACTGAAAGTTTTTTCTTATGTAAATAAATAATAATAATTATAATAATATTGGTGTTAATTTGGTTTAATTCGATGGAGATGGTTTTTAAGTTGATATCATCTCTTCACCTATTTAAATGAATGAAAATGGTAGAATTTGTTTGCATATTTTAGAATCAGCTGCCTTCAACCACTAATTTGTAACGTACGTAATTATCATAATAAATTAGTTCAAATACGTTACAAACAAAAAAAAAAATGGAAATTTAATAGTATGATGCCAATTAATTGCCAAACCAAGAACTAATTGATTAGATAAGCAACTAAACAACAACATTGCAGCAGCAGTAGTAGTTGAAAGAAAAGTTGTCTGGATCTTTACGACCTTATTAAACACAACACATGAAATGATAAGCTACGCTGTTCGATTTGTAATTGTTGTCTCTCTCTCTCTCTCTCTCTAAATGAGAGTACAGAAATAAAACCACTAGTAAAAAGCCATTCTGCGGTATCTACTTTCTTTCTCTCTCTCACCTTTTTTTCTCAGTCACAAGTCACAAACTCCAAAAAAAAGAAGAAAATAATATATATATATATATATATATATATGTATTCCAAAAGGCAATTAAATCAATCCAAATATCCAGCTACCTGCCCCCACAACTCCTTCACAGACTACTTTCCCTTCCCATTCCATTGCTTTCTTCCTTCTTTCTCTCTCTGATCTTGGCCGCAACATCTTCATCTTCATTTGTATATATATGTATATGTATTCATATACATATACATGTATAAGCAACATTTCTTGTTTCTTTAAATTGTGTTTTGTTTTTGTTAATTGGAATGGCAAAGAAAATCCCAAATATTAGACTGGTATTGTTATGGTATGTAGTTGTGGTAGTGGTTCAAGTGGTGAATGTTGTTAAAGGCTCAGCAGGAAATAATGAGCTGCAGATTCAAATATGGCCTCTTCCTAAAGATGTCAGCCATGGTAGTAGTAGTAATGTTGTTCTGAGCATACCAAAGGATTTCCATGTCTCCACCAAATACGACGACGTTTCTGGCATTCTACGCGACGCCTTCTCCAGACTCCTCTCCCTCATCCAACTCGATCACGTCGTTTATCCTCCTACCCACTTCCTCAACTCTTCTTCCTCCCCTCTTCGGGGAGTAAACGTTGTCGTTTCTTCCATTGATCAAGAGGTACTTCCTACCCACATTTTCCTCTTTCTTTTTTTTTTTTTTTTTTCTCCCTCTTTCTTATTTTTCTTCGGAATTAATTTTTCTTTCCTTTTTTTTTTTTTTAATAACAAACTTACATTTTGTCCTTAATTAAATTTGTACATTTACAAGCAATATAACTCAAATTGTAGAAAAAAACGAAATCGTGAAGAGGTTATTGTTGATGTTCTTGCAGTTAAGATATGGCGTAGATGAGTGGTACAAGTTGTCAATTCCTTCACCTGATCACTTGGGGAATCCTGTCTATGCAACTCTTGAGGTTTTTTTTTTTTTTTTTTTTTTTTTTCATATGCTAGCTTCGTTTGTTCCACCTACCGTTATCTTCCTTTCTACTTATATATAATTTCATACATTAATATTGCACTTTAGTCAATGTCAGAGTCTACATGTATGAACTACTTTTATCTATTATTTGTTTTCTCTTACTTGATTGTACTTTGGTCTGTCGTTGTCCTTAATTATAAAGCTTCTTCTTTCTGCCTTTTTCATTTTTCATTTGTTAATTTTTGTAAATTTGGAATATGGACATTCACACATGATACCTTACGATCTTAATCTATCGGCAAAATCAACAATATTTACTAGTACGGTAAAAGTAAAAGTATGCTTTCTACCGTAAGTTTTGCCTAAAATTTTTGTTTCTTTTCTACTTTTAATTTGATGCAATGCTCTGTAATCAACCAAAATGCATAAGCTGAACTACCTTCTCTGCTTCAATTCTCACGACTCAACAGTTGAACAATAATGTTAACCTTGCTTGAAATGAAAACTGCAGGCAAAGACGGTTTACGGAGCGTTACATGGATTGCAGGTAAACTTTTCTTCTTCTGTGGTTGTTAAACATTCAGGGGAAAGACTATTTGTGATTAATTATTTACAATTTGGGCACAAAAATATTGCAGACATTCAGCCAGTTGTGCCGATTTAACGTTAAGACAAAGACACTTGAAGTTCATATGGTACCATGGACCATTATTGATGAACCCAGATTCTCTTATAGAGGCCTTTTGATAGGTCAGAGTGATTCCTTTCATGTAATTTCTTTCCATACATTTATGTCTCAACTGTTTCTTCCTGCTTTTAATTTTCTTTTTTGACTTGATGTGCATATTCAACCAATATTTTCATCAAAAGGGAAGGGGTATATTTCAACATTTAAAGAGAAAAAAAAAAAAAAAGGAGATATACGTCGGATATGCTTCATTCGTTTCTTTGTTCATTGATCATTGTTACTAGTTTTCTTTCTTTTTTTTTCCCCCCATATGATGTGTGTTATAGTTAGTTTTTAAGTACAAGTTAACCCCCTTCTCTATTTCTTATATGGAATTTAATCTATGTTGCTTGCAATTCAATGTTTCAATAACCTGTCCACCCGTCCCCACGATAGCTCCTTCCACCATTTCCTCATACCAAATGCGGCCTAAAGCGCAACTTGTTGTCATCCTATGCATCCACAGACTTGTAATGCTTATGGCATAGAATATTGCGTAATGAAATTTGGATGCTTTGTAAACAGAGTTTCCAAATGAATTCATGATGTAATCTTGCAAATCAATTGATTATGTGCAGATACATCTCGACATTATTTGCCACTGCCGGTGATAAAGGAAGTTATCGATTCCATGTCCTACGCAAAGCTGGTACACTTTTAAGTTCTTTGGACTTTCGGATTCTTTTCAAAAACCTTGCGGAACTGAGGTGAAGCTTTGGTTAACATATTGATTTGCCATACCCAATCCTTTCTCTACCTCAAATAAACAGAATGTGTTGCACTGGCATATCGTGGATTCACAGTCTTTTCCATTGGAGATACCTTCATATCCAAAACTCTGGAATGGTGCTTATTCTGAATCAGAAAGATATACCCTAGAAGATGCCAAAGAAATTGTGAGGCAAGTGATTTCTGTCTTCTTTCTATTTTGTATATGTATAAATTTGTTTGTGTGTATGTATGTTACCATTCTTATTTAGTTCTAATATTTTGTTTAGATATTTGCAGCTATGCTGAAAGACGAGGAATTAACGTATTGGCTGAAATTGATGTCCCAGGACATGCTCGTTCATGGTATTTTTCAACTTAAATATACCTACTTATGTTTCTGTTACATCAAAGAACAGCGCCAAAAACAACTAAAAGAACCTATCTCTGCATAATGTAAATGACATTTTATTAACAAAGAGAACTAAATTGTCCTAGAAAAGAAGACACACAAACTCAAATTCATAAGCTTGCATAAGTTACCCTTTGCATCAAGTTGTTTAAATTAGCCAATGGTCTTAATGTTAGGGGGATTGGTTACCCTTTGCTGTGGCCTTCAAAGACGTGCCAAGAACCACTTGATGTTAGCAATGAATTCACCTTCAAAGTGATCAGTGGAATTCTTTCAGGTAAAATCTCGTCTCTTCTCATTTGTTCACAGACATCATACTCTTGAATGTCAAATACAATTAGATGTATCTCTGTCTATTATTCTTGTTTTTCTTCTTCTTATTTTAATTTTCTTGTGTTTCAGACTTTAGGAAGATATTTAAATTTAAGTTCGTTCACTTGGGAGGCGACGAAGTTGATACAAGTAAGTGCATGAACTTCGCTCCTGGCCTTATATTACTTAAACTATCCGAATATATCTTCTCCGGTATCAGATATCTTGAAAGAACTATCGTCAAGATGTTAAATAATGTTGTTAGCGTATGAGTTGACTAAATGTAAAACTTTTTGATCCAATTTGTATTCTCAAAACAATGTCAACCTTTTACAATTGTCTCCAACTTTTCAGGTTGCTGGACGACCACTCCTCGCATTAGAAAATGGTAAAATTAATCTAAAGTCTCATTTTCTTCAGTATCATAGCAGCTTCTAAACAAATTTTAGCTAGCTTGCCTGGTAAAGGCAGTTGAAGTGGTCATATTTAGTTTCTGTAAACAGTTTCTTTATTCATTTTTTTTCGCTTTCGCATTATCCAGAGAAGATTGTACTCTAATTCTCATAGCCTTTTAGAATTCAAGTTTTAAGGAAGATAAATTAACTGAAACTTCATTGCTTATCGCGTATCATGTTGTGCAGGCTAAGAAAGAATGGTATGAATGGATCTGAAGCGTACGAATACTTTGTCTTGAGAGCACAAAATATAGCTCTGTCTTATGGATATGAAATTGTTAACTGGTATGAAACTTACGTGCAATGTTTTTTCAGTTAAAAAAATAAATAAATGAATAAGAGACAGACATTAGTTTTACATCTTATCTACTCCTATAAAAAATTGTACAGGGAAGAGACGTTCAATAACTTTGGCAATAAATTGAGCCGCAAGACCGTGGTGCACAACTGGTACATTTATTAAATTCTCTAAAATCCAGAAATATTGTCATGAATTTATGTGAACTTGATACTTTAATGGCAGGCTTGGTGGCGGTGTCGCTAAGAAAGTAGTGGCAGCCGGGTTGAGGTGCATAGTGAGTAACCAGGACAAGTGGTATTTGGACCATTTAGATGTTGAATGGCAAGGTTTCTATTCAAACGAACCACTTGCAAACATCACAAATCCAAACCAACAAAAACTAGTAATTGGCGGTGAGGTTTGCATGTGGGGTGAACATATCGATGCTTCCGATATTCAACAAACCATATGGCCCCGTGCTGCAGCTGCTGCAGGTACTTGCATTGTTACATTTCTTGTGTTTTACCAGGAATCTTATGCCAACAAAATATAGATTTTTCTTACGTTTTGTTTTTCGATATTTTTTTGAAGAGCGGTTATGGACATCTTACGATAAGCTGGCCAAAGATCCACGGGAGGTCACTGGAAGGCTAGCGCATTTCAGGTGTTTGTTGAATCAAAGAGGAATTGCCGCTGCTCCATTAGCCGGACCAGGAAGAGTTGCTCCTCTGGACCCTGGCTCTTGCTATTCGCAATAGTAAGCTAGAAGATTACCTAAATATTCAGACTCTTGAGTAGGGCTACACACACACATATATTAATAACTTGCTCATTCATGTATTACTTACAAAATCAATTATAATAATTTGGATTGGTTCTAAATGATAATAGAATAAACTACTACATTATTGTGGTGTCCTTGCTAATTTTTAGAAGGCGAGACAAACATAAGATTTCAAAATTTATTTCATTCATTTTGAATGCACTAGAAATCTAAAGCAACCTAGTCCAATGAAAAGTTAGGATATGATTAACGATTAATGGCCATTCACTATGAGATTTTCCTCCCAAAAAAAAAACCTGACACTTAAAATTGGTCATAGCTTTATGATTTTATTTTTTATTTTTTTTATTTTTTCTGTTTTCTCTTCTATTGTGTCGTCTTATTTCTTACATATATTTAAAAGAGTTAATATTTTTTTTTATCAGGCTACATCATCGTCACGTGGCTTTTTTTTTTTAATTTTTTTTTCTTTACTTGTTTATTCTCCTTAAAATAATAAAGCAATGTTTCCTTCACCTTAAACTAAAATTCATGTGGTAGTTGAAGATAAATCAAACTAAAGAGTGGTCCCAAGCAACCAATTAAAAAGATGGACCTACATAGGACAATTTTGTTTTCTTTTTTTTGCTTTATTTTTTCTTCCCTCTAAAAAAATTTATTAGCACAACGACAAAATAATACTTAATACATACAAAATACTTTATAACATTAATTATATTAAACATTACACTAAGAGAAAGGTAAATCTTATTGAGAGATCCCATATTGTGAGACCTATATTTTATTACTGAATGATGTAAATCACAAATACGTTCCAGCATTGTTTTTAATATATTTGGTGTGAGTCTCTCCCTTTATGTGTTGTACACAAATAGGGAAGGGCCCAAACTTTGTAAATACAAGAGATGTAAGGACTCTTCCCAGAAAGCATTAAAGCCATTGTTCTTATAAATGTACATTATTTATTTCTCAAGAGCCAATCAGAAGGTAGGATAAAGACAGGAGTGCGACGGCACAAAAAGTTGAGCCCAAACATATTATTAACTAGTGTGTAACTGGTAAGTTTAATAAAATATCTATATAAGGACGTGTATAGTGTACCATATTATTTTGTTATTGCTATACAAAATATTATTTGGTTTTGTATTGTATTAGAAATTCTTAAAAAAGTGAAAAGCATCCCATATATTCTTAAATAGTACAAGTATTACCTGTTAAGAATTGCCCAAAATATTATAGACTTCTAAATTCTTGAATTTTCACATATTACTCCCCAATTACCAACTCAAGTATACTCAAATATCTTTCATGCATGTAATTTGCACAGTGCCCGTAATTTTTCCTATATACAAAAATTTAACTAACATATCCCTCAAAAAAATCAATTAACATAAAACTACGTTGGAGCAGCTAAGACATGGAAATGATTATTAGAGACCAACTAACATATCCCTCAAAAATTAATTAACATAAAGCATACGTTTGGATCCATCATTGCACACATATATAATATATATCAACATGATCGAGCAGTAATTTTACTATTATTGTGTGTGTATATATACATGCTGTAATTCTTCCTAAAAAAACACAACAAAACAAAAAAGAGAAAGAAAAAGAAAGCAAAGCTTTAGGCGATCAAACTTTGGGTTGAATCCACTTTTTTTTTGTTTTGTTTTGTTTTGTTTTGTTTTTTTTTTTTTTTTTTTGGTTTCCCGAATTTCTTAAGGAGTTGCTCATTGTATTGTCCGTTGGAATAATTTAGGTAGGTGGCTTGCTTATTCCTAACCAAAAAAAAAAAAAAAAAATGGCATATAGTAAGTTTACACAAAATCAATTTAAAGCTAATAACTATTAAGTGACAGATAATTTTATAAACATTTATATGCCATACGCGTATAGGACTCAAGGTAAAATGTTTTATTTAGGCTCAACTTATAGGTTTCTCACATTTGAAAGAACAAATAATTCAGTGGTTGTAGCTTATTATATATAGACATGAGCTTTAAAAAAAATAAAAGAAAAGGTCAAAGTGAGCTACAAATATTTGTGCAAGTATAAAAGGATTTAGAAACGGTACAGAACGGAAATATATTTGCTTTCAAAGTAGTTGATTATGGCTTCGATGGTGGTGGTGGTGATGGGCTCGGTGGACTAAGTGGTGGAATTGCTGAGAACATGGTGTTCTTGTCTATGCCACTACCACCATTTTCTGTGAGAGACACAAGTGCAGCAACCAGCCCCGCGTTGCCCGCCATTGTCGGCTCGTTGATATAGTGGCTGCGTTTGTCGTTGAACCAATCAACCTGGTCCGGGCCACCAACCAAGCACCTGTGATGTTGTGAGGATTAGGATTACGTGTGTCACGTCACACATAGCCGCCGGTGCACGAGTAGTACTTGTTGTCGCTGGGTATCGACGTGCCATGGTGATAGACATGCCTTGGAAAGTTCTTGCCATAGCCCACTACATAGCTCATTTTCATGGGGTTATTGCCTAGGATGTAGTCCACCTGTTATTTCCAAGAATTAAGCACAAATCAACAATTGAGAACATGTTCATATTGTTGTTTAATTAGTGAATCCACTTAGCTGATTGGTTAATTTTTTCTTATATTAGAGCATGTAGAGCAAAGAAGAGAGGGAACCTGAGAGGTGGCAAAGTTGCGCAGATCAAGTAGTGAAAAACAATTAGGGCCGCAGTAGAAACTGGGGACATTGATGGCGTCCATGTAATCGGTGTAGAGAGATGCCAAGAAAGCGGTAGTAGCTGCGTATTGAAGAGGTTGTGGCCCTCCTTGATAGAGCATGATCAATCCACCTCGAGTGAAATTGAAGACATTGAAGCGCTTGAAATATTTACACATTGTAAGGCCCGTGGTATTATGGTACATCTGCAACATGTCCTCATATGGGTACCCTGGACTCAAGAACATCCTAAACCTGATCAAGTGGGGGGGGGGGGGGGGGGGAATTAGTATCTATGGAAATATCAGTACTATAAATTTAAGGATGTTGTGTATATCTCCTTGATTTAACCTGGTTAATAAGAGCATGGCGGCGGGTAACTTGTTGTCCCAACTTGGCACGCTCAAGTTTGGGATATTGGAAAAGGCTTTTGAGTTTCTAGCAAAGCCGGTAGTGGTTGCAAGAGAAATTTAGGTAGCATTTCCAGTGGCATAGTAGAGCCAAGTAGCACCCCAAATGTACTCGTCATAGTAGCCAGTGGAATTGTAGTAGGGTGAAATGTAAAGGTTGTGATGACTATAGGATCGCCGCTTGGATCCGTCTTTAGCGAAGGCATACACGGTTTCTGCACCTCTAACGAGTTTCCAAGAATAGGCATTGTCGTCTTGGAAAACTATGGAGGCTGCAGCAAAGGCGGCTGCCATTTCCCCTGCCAAGTCAGGCCTTTCATAGCAAATTTGGATGGGTCGCGGGTATTCCATGTTTTCGGGTTTTGCCAGCAGTTTTCGTCATTTAGAGTTGTGGAGCCATTTTGTCCCCCCCAACCTGGAAGAAGAAAAAACAAAAAACAAAAACAAAAACAAAATATTGGAGATTTAAGGAAACTGTTCAACTTAACTAGATTTTTAACTATATATACGCTACTTATATGTGTATACATATACACCTGACAATAAATCTTATCAATTTTGGAAGCAGAGGAATTGAAAGTGAGGAGCAAGTAATCAGAGCCCCATCTGATAAGTTCTCTGGCGTGGTTGTACTCTCCGATACTCTGAAACTTGTGACCGCATTCGATGACACTCCAGCTCAACATGGTGATTGAATAAGCCAACGGAAAATGGAATTTCGCATTGTCTCCTGCATCATAATACCCTCCCACCAACCCTGCTGGTCCATTGAGTTGATCTGTGATATCTTTTCCGTCATTTAGACTGGAGTTCCCTCTCTATGGAATCCCATTATTCTTTGGAAGTCTCCCAGCTGCATCAAATTAGCTACTATCATAAATTTTTTAATTAATCGATCTAGATTATTGTAATCATCAATAAATACATCACGCACGTACATTCTAGTCTTATCAAGAAATACATGTTATAATCTAACGTGTATGACAATTGGATGCAGAACACTACGACTAATATTATGCATGCAACTCACTCATTGTTTCAGTGTGATATTGTTCAATACTATTAGTATCCTTAACATTGCGCTTATAGATTGATTGATTTAACAATAATTATCTTCTAGGTTATAGGTAGCCAAATAGAGGAATTATGAAATATTATCAGCTAGACAGTCACAAACTAAGAACAAATCCATGTAGACAGGTGATATTTGGCTTGTGCTATAGGTATATATAGCTATATATATGTGTAGAAGTGTAATAACTAGCTTTTACGATATTACAATTTCTTTAGAAAGGAATTTAAATTGTACCATGAAAGTATTCATGAAAAAGCCTAATGAGGGTTTTTATTAAGTTTTGTGAGTTCTTATGATTTTATAAGACTCAAAAATGATTGCTTAGCTAAACATATGACCTTTTGAGCAAAAAGGTAAAAAAAATTTATGATTTTATGATGGTCAAAGTTTAACCAGAAAAGTCAAAGTTTGACTAGAGAAAGTCAAAGGGTTGACCATGATGATACTGCATGTATGACAAGCAATATAGAAAATATACTGCGAAAAACCATCATTACGGACAAAATAGTAAGAATAAGATTCAAAACTACTATAGAAAAATCAAGCACAATATTTAGGACATTAAGGGCCAAATGGCTTAAAGTTATAAGAAAAATTTTTACGCATTCCAATTATACACAGATAAATTTTGGACTGCAGTCCAGTGTAACAATACTGTATTATTAGTAAGAACAGTATTAGAAATATCTGTATTAGCATGAAAATAGATTGCATATTAAGAAAAAAGCCAAACAAGACCTAAAGGGAAGACACCTCACCATGAGATAATTACATAATTTTTGAATTAAAGAAAATTGTGGAAAGAAATATCAACTTGCGCTCCAAGCAAGCTTCATGGCCGGCCACATGTAGGGGTTATTGGGCAAGTATTTTTATTTCAAGGACTTATGAGCAATTTTTGGATTAAAAATAAATCCAAAAATTAATTATTTTTCACCTATAAATAGGTGAAGGGGGGAGCTCATTTGGTTCACAAAAAAAATGAGAAAATGCCCCTAAACCATGCCCAAACATTTGCTCACTCTTTTCCTCTAAAATCCGAACCCAAGTAAAGAAGAGAAAAAAAAGTGAAGAGAGAAGGAAGAGGAGGTGATCGGATTTTGGTGAAGCACCCATTAAGTGGCCGAAAATTTTGGAACCCACTAAGCCAAGGGGAGGCCGGTTGTGGAAGGAGACAAAGGGAAAAAAAGTTTGGATCAAAATCTAGCTCAACTTTGGTGGTTGATTAAGGTAAATCCCCTTTGGTCTCTAAGCTTTTTAATTTGTGCTTCAATTGGAAATTTTTAAGTGTATTTTAAGTTAGATTTGTAAGAGCATAAGCTCATTCTATTTCCATTGCCCTAGTTTAGAAATTTTTAAATTTGTGCTGAATTAGGTGATTCGGTGGTTTTGATTCACAAGTTATGCATGATTATGTGCTTATGCTTGCATGATTCTAGGGTTTGCATGCATGTTTTATGATGTGGTTATATGTCCCCAATATGCTTAAGGAAGTTTTAGGTGATGCATGTTAGGTTGATGATATGTGATGAATAATGTGCAAACTAAAGGTTTTGCAAACCTTAGCTTGGTGCAAGAACACCCAAGGGTTTGCATGTGGATGTATGGTTGAATTTATGGATGTATGATGATGGGATTGTACGTTAGAAAGCTCTGCATGACTGTTTTAGGCTCCTGGTGTGACCGGTTGAGTTAGTATGCGCATAATAGGACGTAAAATGGACTTAAACAAGAAAACTGCCAGTTCGGGTAAAACTGACCAGTTTTCTGAAAAGCTGGATTTGAGGCCCTTAGAGGCCGAATTTAGAAAAACTTAAAACATGAAAGTTATAGAGAAGGGATTTTCCTAGGGGACAACATAGACAATTTTTGAAAATAAGGTTCCAACGGCCTTGGTTTTTACAAAAATCTAAACCTGGCCATGCCCAGACTTCATGCATGGCCAGGCAGGTTCAACAGGGGAAATGAGTAGGTTAGAGACCGAACTGGGTCTCGAGTAGAACACAAAATTTGTAGGGCTTTTCAAGATTAAAAACTTTTGTGAAGCAAACTTTTTTGGATTCAGCCCATATTTTTAAATATAATTGGATTTCAAAACTGTGCAGGAAACATGAAATTCTTGCATAGGATTTTCTAAGACAGTGCAGGAAAAGGACATTCCTGCACATGCACTGATAAATTGGCTGTGGGAAACTGTTCCAAAGGCAGTTTTCAACACTTAGTAATTTTTACAAATCCTACTCAAGAGTTACAGTTTTTCATAAGTTAAACAAGGATTTTTGTATAAAATGGACATAAAATGCAAAGTTTTTCCAAAGTAAAGTAAAATAAATTTTGGACCACAAGTTGTCTTAAAATTGTGGTAATAAGATAATGACCAACGGTAACCAGGAAGGATATCCGAATTATTGGATTGGGCTCAAAGCCCAAGGTTACCTATAGTAACCAATAGGATACAACTTAGAAGTTAGGCTTTAGCAACCCATTAAGAGTTGACCCAAGTTTGACCCAAGATTGGTTCACACCAAGGGTTACCCAATATAACCCAACAAGATATTAAGTTTGTTAGTGGGCCTAAAACCTAGGATTACTCCTAGTAAACCAATGGATTATGGATTGAAGATGTTATGGCTTAGGCCCAAAGTTAGGAAGCAGTAACCTAACACTATTTATGTGTGCTTGGGCTTAGTACCCAAGGTTACTCTAAATAACCTAATAAGTTATGCTCTTAGTATAGTAGACCCTGAACCCTAGGGTTACTTGAAGTAACCAAGTCAGTTATCAAAGAGATTAATGAGGGACATATAACTAAGGTTATGTATGAATGTTGGTTAGGTTACCAACGTTTTATGGTTATGGTTTATAGAATCCTTACCTATATCCTTTTATAATAATAGGAGGTAGCCTACTGTTGCACTCTGACTTGGAGCAACAAAGTAGAGAACATAGCATATGAGGCAAGTACAACTCCGCCTATAGCATAGGCTTATTGTTGTGTTACTTGCCTGATGTGTTGTATGCGATGATGTAATATGATTTGATGTGTTTAAAGTTTATACGATGGTATGATATGATATGATGTAAGAGTTGTTTAAAGTTTATGAAATATCATGATATGATTTATGAATTATCTATGTGTGACATAACGAAGCATGTTCACCAATTGATAAGAATAAGATCAAAGTATAAAATGAGGAAAGTTAAGTATGATGGCAAGCAAGTTTGCCTGTGTCGTACCGACCCGTGTTAGGTTGGGTTAGATCTATGGTTTGAGTTAGATTGGGCTGGCCGCCCCAACCACTCTATAGCTGCGCACCCGGTACGGACACTTATGTTAAGGGGCCCATAAGTATGTTAAGTTATGAAAGAATGTTATGAAAGAATAAGAAAACATAATGAAGCATAAATGGTTCATGCATAGTTATGTTATATTTTGTTTTGTTTTTGTGTCGTGGATGTAATAGTTGTATTTGCTGAGCGAAAGCTCACGTCTTACATCTTTGCTGTAGGTAAGCAACCTATCGGCAATCTCTGATGCAAGATGGTGGAGCGTGGCACTACTAACTGTGAAATGTGAGAATGGTAGCCGCTACTCGTTTTGCTTATTTTATACTCAAACGTTCTTATATAGTAAACGTTTATAAGTAAGTACGTATTTGTGTGAGTTCGCACTGTATAAAAAATTTTTTTCGCTCTTTACGCTAAGTAAGTTAAGTATGTAAGATACGTTAACTATAATATGACTATTATTCTTCTAAAAGGATGATTAAAGTCATTCTTTAGATCTTGTATTATTTTATCGAAAATTTCAAAATAATATTTATTTGTTATAGGTGCTTCATCCCTTAAAATTAATATTGTTTTATCAATTAATTTTGCTTGTTGAGTGCATTTTTTAATTTGGCAAGTTAAAAATTTATTGATTGAAAGTGGTATGTGAAATCTTGAATGTGTAGTTTGGTCTTTTGATAATAATAACAATATTATACCAAATGATGCTACAGCTAATATAATTTTACTATTTGATCTAATTTTACTAATAATTGCATTCCATAAAATTTTTTTCCTATACCGCCATAACCATATATGAAAAATAAATTATTTAATTTTCTTTCAATTGCTTCTAAAATTTGATTATAAATAAATTAATGTCTTGATTTAAATTTTGTACTAAATTTAAATTTTCTTTTTTTTATTTATATTTATCGTAATTAAGTTTTTCTCTCAAAAGATTATTATTTAAATCTTCAATTAATGATCTAGTTGGAAGTGAAAGATTATAATGTGATAAAGAAGATAAATTTAAATTTAATAATTTTTTTAATTTATATAATACAATATTGTATAATTCATTTTCAGGAATTTTCAAATTTAAATTATTAAATAAGACTCTTATTTTGTATAAAATATTGTCACACACTAATTTTCAATATTTTTGTAAAATTTTATTGGATCAGAAATATTGTAAAATAACAGAATTGTAATAAAAAGTTGACGGAGTTGTGTAGATGTTGACCATAATGATGCTTCTTCTATTGATTCATTGCATTCTTTATCATATCCTAATAAACCTAATGCATGACATGCTGTTTGATTTGTAGGATAAATAATATTTTAAATAACTTGTTCATCCTAAGTATGTTCATTTTGTTGATAAGTCCAAATTTTATATTTGTTATTCCAAAAAAATTTTGTTGAAAATTCTATATAAGTAAGTTGTCGAGCATCTTTAGTAGTTTTATTAATTTCTATCCATTCTGTTAATGTTGTTTTTTGAATTTATAATTGTCGTATTATATTCTATAATTATTAATTTTTATAAAATGTAATATTTTGCATATTTGGTAAATGAATAGAAAGACGTTGAATAGCTAGATTTCTATGGTGAATTGACTATTCGAATATTTTCCAAATTGCTTCATAGGGTGTAAATATATATCGACAATATGATACCCTAGAAATTCATAAACTTGATTGATGAACTATTATTATGGATTTCCTTAACTAATATATTTCTAATGAATTATTTTGATGAATATCAAATTTCAAGATCATGAATGATTGTATATGTATCATCTGTGTAATGATGTCGATGATCTAACAATGTTGAGTTTCTCTATTTAAATGAAAAATTTTAAATATATAAAAGATAAGTTGAATGACATATAAATTAATACGAAAAATTTATTATATCGTATTAGAGGGATACTGTTAATTTTTGGGGATGTCGATGATCCAACAATATTGAGTTTCTCTATTTAAATGAAAAATTTTAAATACATTAAAGATGAGTTGAATGACATATAAATTAATACGAAAAATTTATTATATCGTATTATAGGGATAATGTTAATTTTTGAGAAGAACCCCAATTTTTATTAGTAAGTCAATTTAATAATTTTAGTATTTATTTTGATCATATCAATAGTTAAGTTTTGAGAGTATGATCGGGAAATTAATGTGTCACATAGATAGAAGATGAGTAATTTTTATTTACTCTTAGAAAATTCAAAATTGGAAGATTGATCAAGAATTGTGCTTAAGGTTGAAATCAATGGTGTAGATTTTATGTTAAAAAATCATAGGCAAATCAATGGCCAAGCTTTGGATGATAAGTGACCAATGAAAGCTTAAGATAAATATTGGTATGATAGAAGATCCAATGGATGAAAATAAGGATGACAACTTTTGATCAATGGTAGAAAAATTGGAAGAAAGAAAAACAAAATGAAAAGGAGAAAATTCACCAAGGGATCCGGAATTTTGAATCAAAAAGCAAAAACAAAGTTGAACAAATGAGAAAAAAGGAAAGTGATGCATGCATGCAACCTCCTGTAAGAGATGGCTGGTTTATTTTGGTAAGTTGACCCAAGGAAAAGACAAGTGAAAGTGATCCCTTGTCTCCACTTTGTTGAACAAAATTTTTGAAACGACCCGCCTAGCACAGACCACTGCCGTATATATACACATACTTAACGTGTCTTAGATAACGTACTTACTTAGTGAAAATAGCGGAAATTTTTTTTATACAGAGCGTACGAGCGTATAGACAATCATTAAATAGAGATGTTCGAACATAAAATAATATACATAAAATGACAAAACGCGTAACAGCTATCATTCCCACATTTCACAGCTAGGCCTGGCAAATCGTGTTCGCGGGCCGTGTTCGGCCCGGCCCGATTACGGCACGACACGATTAGCCTAAACACGAACACGACACGATTAATAAACGGGCCAGGAACCTAAACACGAACACGACACGATTAATAAACGGGCAGCACGACACGACACGCGAACACGATTATTAAACGGTCCAGAACGGGTTGGCACGAAAACGAACACGTTTATGACCCATTTAACACGAAAAATCCATTTACGACACGAACACGTTTATGACCCGTTTAACATGAAAAACCCGTTTATGGCCCGTTTAACATAAAATGGGTTCCCAATCCGTTTAACACAAAAATTATGAATAAAAAATCACTAGAATTATCAATTATGGATATAAAACTAACAACTAGAATTATCAAATATACATGATGATTTACACAAACATTTCTTAGAATAAAACATAAATCTAAGTTGTAGTTGGTGTCCATATTTCACTACCTAAATAAGTCTTAAATTGTCACATAATCAAGATCCAAAATATTAAGAGAAACATTAAAAGACAACAAAATATTAATGCAAAAGGAAATACTTTTTTACTTGAAAATGATAGCATCATAGGTTCCACCTCCACAAATCTTCAAAAGCTCCCAAATATTTCAACCTATTCAAAAGCGATGGCGAAGCATTTAATATTAGGTTTACTATTTTACATTATTAACTAGTTAAATATAACTATAATTCATTTACTATTTTATATTATATTATTATTAACTAGTTAATTATAAGATTATTATTTTATATCAGAAGCAACATCTCCGTAACTTCTGATTTATGTTGTCTCAGTAGTAAAAATTCTTCAATAATTGTTTTCTGATCTTATATTAAACACACAAATAGGCTTATACTTGTTATAAAAGAGCTTTAGAATAGTTTGAAAATTCTAACATAAACGTGTTAAACGTGTTAACCGTATTAGCCCATTTCCGACCCATTTATTTTCGTATTAAACGTGTCGACTCAATTTCGATCCAATTATTAAACGTGCGGTCCAAACCCATTTATTTCGTGTCGTTCTCGTATCGTGTCCGAAATTGCCGGCCCTATTCACAGCTCGCCATGCCATGCTCCACCATCTTACATCAGAGATTACTCGTAAGTTGCTTACCTACAGCATAGACGTAAAACGTGAGCTTTCGCTCAGCAAGTACAACTATTACATCCGCGACACAAAAACAAAACCTAACGTAACATAACATATTATAACATAATCATGCATGAACCAATTATGCTCTTATTATGCTTTCTTATTCATTCTTAACTTTCTTTCATAACTTAACATACTTATGGGCCCCTTAACATAAGTGTCCGTACCGGGTGCGCAACTATGGAGTGGTTGGGGCGGCCAGTCCATTTCCAACTCAAACCATAGTCCAACCCGACCTAACGCAGATCGGTATGACACGGGCAACTTACTTGCCATCATACTTGCTTTTCATCATGTCATACTTTGGTCTTATTCTTATTTGTGGACATGTTTCATGATGTCACTTGTAAATAATTCATAAACATATCATAGCATTTCATAAACTTTAAAACAAATCATATCCTATCATCATATAAACTATATACACCTCACATAACATATCATAGCATACATACATCACATAACATATCATAGCATACATACATCAGGCAAGTACACAACAAAAAGCTTATACTGTAGGCGGAGTTGTACTTACCTCGTCTGATATGTCGTATATCGTGTTGCTTCAAGCTAGGGTGCAACAATAGGCTATCTCCTGTTATTTCAAAGGACATAGAGTAAGGATTCATAACCATGAAATTTTGGTGACCTAACCAACATTTATACATAACCTTAGTTATATGTTCCTCACACATACACATGATAACTTACTTTGTTACAACAAGTAACCCTAAAGTTCAAGGTCTACCATACTTGGATCATAACTTATTAGGTTACATAGGGTAACTTTGGGTACTAAGCCCACACACACATAAATAGGGTTAGGTTACCTTCCTAACCTTGGGCTTAAACCTTAACATCTTTAATCCATAATCCCTTGGGTTTTAGGTCCATAAACCAATCTTAGTACCTTGTTGGATTACATTAGGTAACCCTTGAGGTAGTCAAACTTAGTCAACTAAAGTCCAAACTCCTAAGTCAATTTTGGGCTTTGGGGCCCAGTCCAGTAACTCTGGTATCCTTCCCGGTTACTAATGGTTATCATCTTGTTACCAAATTGTGAGAAAACTTTGGGTCCAAAAATCCATTTTTACTTTTCTTTGGGAAAAACTCAACATTTTATGTTCTTTTTCTACAAAAACCCTTTGTTCAATCCTGAAAAATTGTGGCTCTTAGAGTAGGATTTGTAAAAATTACTAAGTGTTAGAAACTGCCTTTGGAATAGCTTCCCTCAGTCAATTTATCAGTGTATGTGCAGGAATGTCCTTTTCCTGCATTGTTTTAGAAAATCCTGTGCAGGAATTTCCTGTTTCCTGCATAGTTTTTGAAATCCAATTTTATTTAAAAATCTGGGTCGAATCTGAAAAAGTTTTCTTCACAAAAGTTTTAGACTTGAAAATCCTAAAACTTTTTTGTTTTACTCAAGACCCAGTTCGGCCTCTAACCTACTTGTTTCCCCTGTTGAACATGCCTGGCCGTGCATGAAGTCTGGACATGGTTAGGTTCGGATTTTTGAAAAAACCAAGGCCATTGGAGCCTTATTTTCTAAAACGGTTCATGTTGCCCACTAAAAAAAACCCTTCTCTACAACTTTCATATTTTACATTTTTCCTAATTCGGCCTCTAAGGGCCTCAAATCCTGCTTTTCAGAAAACTGGCCAGTTTTTACTCGAACTGGCAGTTTTCTTACTTAAATTCATTTTACGTCTTAATTCGTGCATTCTAACTCAACCGGTCACTCGGGAGCCTAAAATCAGACATGCAGCGCTTTTCTAATGCATAGTTCTATCATTCACATAATCAGTCTTGCTCATGCAAACCATTGGTGATTTTGCACCAACTAGGGCTTGCATAAGTTTTGGGTTTGCACAAGCCATTTCATACATCTAGCAACCTAACATACATCTTCTACAACATTCTTGAACATATTTGGGAACATACAACCCTAGCATACATCAACCATGCAAACCCTAATTTTCATGCAACCAATTACATATTCATGCATAACTTGAAATTTAAAACCACCTAAGCACCTAAATCAAGCACAAACCTAAAATTTCTAAATTAGGGCATGGAATTTAAATGAGCTTATGCTCTTACATCCAATACTTGAAATACACTTAAATTTCCAAATTGAAGCTTGAATTGAAAAGCTTAGGGTCCAAAGGGACTTACCTTAATCAATTCAAGGGTTTGGCTAGCTTTGGTTCAACTTTACCCTTTCTCCCTTGCTTTCCCCACAGCCGGACTTCCTTCCAAATGGGGTTCCAAAAATTCGGCCACTTTAGCTTGTGCCCAACCAAAATCCGGTCACCCTTTACAAGTCCTTTCTTCACCTCTTTTTTTTTTTTTTTTTTCTTCCTTCCTTCTTTGATCCTTTGAGTTCAGATTTCTAGAGGGAGAGAGTGAAGAAAATTTTGGGCATAGTTTAGGGGAGTTTTCTAATTTTTTTGTAAACCAAAATCAGCCCCCCCTTCCACCTATTTATAGGTGAAAAAGAATTTAATTTTTGAATTTATTTTTAAACCAAAATTTGCTTAGAAACCCTTGGGACAAAAATAATTGCACAAAAGCCCTCCATGTGGCCGACCATCCTTGGTTCTAAAACAAGCCAAGATTTCTTTCCACAATTTTCAATAATTCCAAAAATTATGTAATTATCTTGTGGATGAGGTGTCCTCCCTCTAGGCCTTGTTTGGCTTTTTCCTTGATATGCAGTCCATTTTCATGCTAACACAGATATTTCCAATACTATTCTTACCAATAATACAGTATTGTTACACTGGATTGCAGTCCACAATTTATCTGTGTTTACTTTGACTATGTAAAATTTTTTTTTATTTCTTAAAGTCTTTTTGCCCTTAATATCCTACTTGATGCGCTTGATTTTTCTATGGTGGTTTTAAATCTTATTCTTACTATCTTGTCCGTAATGACGGTTTTTCGCAGTATATTTTCCATACTGCTTATTATATAACAGCACCGTCATAACTTTGACCTTTCTGGTCAACCTTTGGCTTTTTCGGTCGACTTTGACTTTTCTAATTAAACTTTGACTGACATAAAATCATAAGATTTTTCCTCCCTTTTTACTCAAAAGGTCACATGCTTGGCTAAGCAATCATTTTTGAGTCTTATAAAATCATAAGAACTCACAAAATTTAATAAAAACCCTTAATCGGGCTTTTTCATAAATACCTTCATGGTACAGCTTAAATTTCTTTAAAAAGAAATCGTAATGTCGTAAAAACTAGGTATTACAATTTTCAACAAAACTCCCTCCCTGTAGGTGGCGGCAATGAATGGGAGAATCAGTCAAAATTTTTCTAATTCTACCCCTCAAATACAACTCCCTTAAGGTAAAAGTTGACTGAAAACAAGCCCCTAACATCTCATTTTATTCTCACACAAGTTAAGCTCAAAAACCCTACATTCTCTAGCCACCACCAAGCTCAAAATAGAAAAAAGAACCACCAACACAATTCTCCATCTCCAACACCCCTCTAACACCCTCCTCCTCCTCCATTTCCAAGCTCTAAGTAACCCCGTTACCAAATTCGAAGAAATGTGAAACGGAGTTAGAGGATGTTTTACTATAGGTAATATAGTGGTATTCTTTGTGTTTTAGTCATTTTTGGAGAATTAAAGCACGATGTTTAGTTATAATCTTAATTTTAGACTTCTTCTTACCTAAGAAAAAGTTTTGAGAAGGACTTTGGAGGTCTGAGATCTTAAAGGATCCACGGAGTATTTCAGTAAGATCTACAAACTTTGTTAAAGCTTATAGTTGTTGTGGTAATATAGCATGTATTAGAAACTTTGGTATGAAAAATGAATTATATGATAAGATTCTACAGAGGACAAGCTTTATTTTAGGCTTTGAAATCACTTGGTTTGCTTTTGTATATCTAAAGTTATATGTATTTAAATTTATAACACAAAACTAGAGAGAAAATGAACCTCTAAAGTACAATCTAGCCACTAGTTTTATGTACTTCGAACTCTTTAGCCTCAAAATTTTGGATAATAAGTTATAGATCTAAAAATTAGATTATTTAAGTTTTCTAATAATGTATCATATGCCTTGAACGGATAAATGTGCAGTTTTTACTTAATTTTACAAGTTTGGACTATGAATCGAAAGTCTTTGCTAGAACCCTATACTACAAAATCTAAATTAATGGTATTAAACACTCAAGCACTAAAGAAAATAACTTTACCGCTATAAAGTAGATATCTCAAGCTTCAAAATGAGATATCATGTGTTTAAAACAGATATGGACATAAATTTTAATAAATAACATAATATTGTATTGTAATTTGATAAACTGATATTTTACCATAAGACACGTAAGAAAACATCAACATTAATGTTTGAAACACTTGAAATCTTGGAAAACAAATTATAAAGACAGAAACTAGATGCTTCAAGCTTTCTAATCAAGTCATCAAGTGTCCAAAACAGGATTATATTCAAATCTAAATAAATTTTATAAGTTAAAAACCTACACCGACAAAACGATTAAATATTAAAATGTGACATAAGGATAAGTCACAACATATGAATATATTTAGTTATGAAATAAGTTGGTATTAAGTGTATGATCAAATAATGTGAAAAACCCTAACTTTATAAAGTTGAATCACAAGTTTTATATGGGCTAAGATAAAGTACACTAAAGGGTTACTGGACATATATCAAGAGACTATCTTAGCCCAACTAAATGATCATAACTAAGGGGATTGGGCCTTTCAAGCCCAATAATAGATGGGAGATATATACTTAGGTGACTATTTGTCACCTTGATCGATTAATTAATTAATTAATTAATTAATACATAACTAAATGTAATTAATAAAGTATTAATTAATCAATTATAAGATTTAGTATGTGATAATTAAGATTATTATGTTAAATAACTACATAATTATAATACATGATTAATTATAGATTAATTAATCATTAATCATTGATATAATCATCAAAATAATTATGGATGATTAACCAGAGATTAATCAAACATTAATTATTAGATTGATCAAATTATTAGTTATTAATATCAGAATTAATAATTAGTAATTATTATATGAGAATTAATATTTAAGTAACATAATTAAATTATTAACAATATAATTATTAATAAGTCAATTAAAATTATGTAATTTAATTATGTTACTCAATTAAATAAAGTAATAATTAACTACTACCTAATTAATTAGTTAATTAATTAATTAATCAATTAATTAATTAATCAATTAAATTAAAAAAATAAATTAATTAACTAATAATTAGTAGAAATTTATTTTACCACTTAATATTAATATGAATTAATTGTTAACGTTAAACATAATATATGTATATTAAGCTCACTTTAATAATTATAATTCTATTTAATAATGAGATATTGTCAAATCATGATAATTTCTCAAATCTGCGTGGTAATAGATGTAACTCTTGAAATTTAAGCACATAAGACAAGTAAGTACAAACTTCACCTATACATGGAACAAAATGTTTTCGTTGTTGATGTTATATATTTTCTATGATTTGCCTTGATGAAGTGATGTGTATATGAGCCATATGTATTGCGTTGATTAAACATTTAATGTACATAATTTCTCTTCCGCTGATATGATCGACATGCCTCACAGATATATATGCCGTAATGATATATGCATAGTGACATGTAAATCCACACATTGTCACAAGAATGAAGCTAACGAAAGATAGGATTAAGTGTTATATCAACCTCCAATTAGTGAGAGGATATGATAAGAACGAAAATTATAAGTTATGACCTTAAATGTTGTTCAAGGATCGCTTCCCTAACTCTCCATTGGTTGCGCGCATATGGTACGACATAAGGGCCTTTAAGTAGATAAAACATGTATATAATGAAGCATAATTGCACACGCATAGATCACATGCATTTTTTAACATTCATGATGTTACATGTGATGATATGATTTTATGAAAATATTTTGTGAGATATTGTTTATACTTATTGAGCGAAAGCTCATATATGTGTATTCGTGCTATAGGTAACCCAGGTAAGCAGCCTGCTACTTAGATGATTTATGGACTGGCGAAGCTATGTGGAGTCGATGAAGGAAGGGAGTGGGATACAATCACAAATTTAATTTCCGTATTTAGACTTCGTAAATTATTTTGTATCGACTATATTTATAACTATGCTTTCAATGTTTTAGTACTACTAAATTAGTAGGAGTACTTTACGAGAAAAAGACTTTAGACTTTTTCCTTTTAACTTACATGAAGTTATAGCTTTATAAATATTATTAAAGTACGAATTTGAATAGGATATTTATGATTATCTAGAGGTTTTCAATTTCCTCAATTAAAAATTTTAGTAAATTTAATTTTTGTAATACGAATATGGTTTATAATTTTTTTTTTTTTTTTGTATTTTTGGAGCCAAACATAAATAAGTGTTAAGACTAAATTAAATAAAAATAAGTAAGTTACTTAACGATTTAAAATGTTTGGTCGTTACAGATAGTTAAAATAAGCTTTTATTTCATCAATTTCTTTATAATTTATTCTTTCATTATTTTCAACAAAAATATTATCTTCAATAACGGTTCTTATTCTATTTGGACTTTTTGTTAAGTATTTAAATAAATATTTAATAAGCATAAATTGAGAACATATTTTGACATTAATATGTGCACAATACTTTAGACATAAAGTTTGATTATAAGGAGCAATGTATCTGTAATCAAGTTTAATCCCTTATTTAATAACATTGAAATTCGTATCTCTACATCGATAATTTACAAAGCCATTTTCTTCTAGATTTATTTCATTTTTATTTGTTCCATAAAGTTTTTTGAACATTTTGAATTTTTCATGCATGATGTAGATGTCTTTGCATATCCACATAATCCATGTATCATATTTTCGGTCATAATTTTATAACCTTAAGGATCTATTATTGGGTTTGAAATTTCTGCGGAAATAAATTTATCTATTTGTATTGGATCATAGTATTTATGTTCAAAATATAACCAAAATAACATATAACAATAAGATAAATCGTATTTTTGAAATCCTACTACATAAAAACAAAAAAACAAAAAAACAAAAAAACAAACAAACAAACAAATAATGTTAGTGATTTTTTAGATAAAACATTATAATAATAATATCTTTATTTTTTTGTTATATATAATAAATTAACTCACCTGCTATTATAGGTCTAAAATGACTCATGATTTTATTGTATTTAATAGATGGTTTAATTTAATTTTAAATATTATTCTTACGATATCTAGTCTATCTTCAGTTTTTTGTCTTAGAATTATTGATAAAATTCTTTTAATTTTTGGCCATTTAAAATTATATGTAAATGTTAGAAATATGTCAAGATTTCCATGATGTCTATAAATTACTATTGTATCTTGATAATTTTAAATCATATATCTTGAATTTCCTATACAAGATGATGGTAAAATAATCATTTTTCCAATTGCTTGTGCATCTGTATCACCTCTAATAGCATCTTGAATACCTTTATATGTTTCAGATCTTAAATTGTTTTGATTCTGTTTAATATAATTTAAACGATATTCTTCAATAGAAGCATAAATATCCACAATATATTGTCAAAAAAGTCGACCAAATCTAAATAATGTATTTTCTTGTTGTACTCGTTGTTGGAGTTGAAAAGAATAAATGATCTCATTGATATCCGATGCCTACGTGGTTGTTTACCAGTAAAAATTGGATTCCATTCTAAATCGATTATATATACATCTTCTCCATAAGGAAATAATAATAGATATTGTAATGCCATATAAGATGGATGAAGTATATTGATTTTTTGTAATTTCCAGTTTGACTATGAATGATAATATCTCTTTCATCTTCATGTTGACCAATATCTCCAATAATTAAAGCCGATATATCTATTGAAGTTGGAGGATCATCTTGTGCACTATTTCCTTGTCGTCTTCATATTAATCTTAATTTCATTGATGGTACCTAATTATATTTATAAGTATCTCTGACAGTTCTAAAAAGTTGTACTAATTTGTTTGTTTCATCTAACAATGTAATTAATTTTTGAACTATTATCTCATTTAAATTATTTAAATTATTATTATTTGGAAGTGTAGCTATTCTGTTTTGAATTTTGTTTTCTATATTATAAATATATAGTTGTGCAAATTTTAGAGGATTATTATTAGTCGAACGTAAAGATCTAATTAGATGATGTATTTGACCACTAATTTTGAAAATATATGGTGCTTGTAAATTATTAGTGTCTAATTGAATATTTGTTCTAAATGAAGTAAAAGCAAACATATAATTATAAACTCTAATATTTTTTTTTCTAAAATTTGCACTTAATGGTCCTCTATAATATTTCAATAGTTGATCTAAAATTGCTTGAGTTTTCTTATTTAAAGGTATCTTAACTTTTCCATTTTGACAACAGAGAAAAAATCTTGATGGATTTGTGTTTTGAGTTTGTTCATTTTTTCAAAATGATGTTCCACAATATTGACATGTACAATTACAATCTCCAATGTCAATATATTAATCATTTGAACTTAAGTTAAGAATTTATAAGAAAAATAAAAGGAAAATCATAAATTATCAGCTAAATTTTTTATTTGAATTAATAATTAGTAAAAAAATGAGGAAAAAAAAAAAGATTTAGAATTTACTTTTTTTAACTTATGGAGAGTTGTGGACATCAAAAGTTTGGCTTGTTGTTCCTTCGTTTGTGTTGAAAGTGTAATAACTAAATTTTTTGTAAAGAAATTTAAGCTATACCATGAAGGTATTTATAAAAAAGCCCGATTATGGGTTTTTATTAAATTTTATGAGTTCTTATAAGACTCAAAAATGATTGCTTAGTCAAGCATGTGACTTTTTGAGTAAAAAGGGAAGAAAAATTTCATGATTTTATGTTAGTCAAAGTTTGACCGAAAAAGTCAAAGTTGACTGAGATAGTCAAAGTTTGACTAGAAAGGTCAAAGATATGACCGTATAGTAATATGATAAGCAGTATGGAAAATATACTGCGAAAACCGTCTTTACAGACAAGATAGCATGAATAAGAGTTAAAACCACCATAGAAAAATCAAGCACCTTAATTATGATATCAATGGCCAAATGGCTTTAAGTTATAAGAAAAATTTTTATACAGTCCATTTTTACACAGATAAATTTTGGACTGCAGTCCAATATAACAGTACTGTGTATTAGGGAGCACAGTATTAAAAATATCTGTGTTAGCACAAAAGTGTACTGCATATTAAGGAAAAAGCCAAACAAGCCTTAAGGGAGCTTACATCACCTCACCATGGATTAATGACATCATTTCTTTAATTAAAAGAAATGATAGAAAGAAATATTGGGTGGTTCTAGAGCATGTTGGCCGGCCACCTAAGACCTCTTTTGGGCAAATAAATCCTAGTTCAAGGACTTTTGGGCAATTTTGAAAAGTTTCAAGTCACCTATAAATAGGTGGAAGGGGTGCACCATTTGGTTTACAAATTTGAGAAATCTAGCCAAACTATGCCCAAATTTTCCTTCTCAAAAACCGAACTTAAGAAGAAAGGAAGAAGAGAGAAAAAATTTAAAACCCAAAGGGAAAAGTCTTAGGGGTGGTCGGATTTTTAGCTAGAACTATAAGCAAAGGTTGGAGAAATTTTGGTATCCATTTAGGCTAGGATGCCGGTTGTGGGGAAGGAAAAAGGAGAAGAAAAAGTGAAGGAGGAGAGGTCCAAGGTGACCGGATTTTGGTGAGAAATAAGTTGGAGTGGCTGAAATTTTTGGAACCCCATTGGTAGGGGGAGGCCGGATGTGAAGGAGACCAAGGGGAAGGAGAAAGTTTGGATCAAACCCTAACCAAATTCTTGTGTTGAATCAAGGTAAATCTCCCTTGGCCCTAAACTTTTAAATTGAACTTCAATTTGGAAATTTAAGTGTATTTCGAGTTGGTTTGTAAGAGCTTAAGCTCAATTTAATTTTATGTCCTAGTTTAGAAATTTTTAGGATTGGTGCCTGATTTAGATATTTAGGTGATTTATTTTGCCAAGTTATGCATGATTTTATGCTTTGGTTGCATGAAATTAGGGTTTACATGTTTGATGCTTGTTATGGTTGTATGTCCCCAAATATGTGAGAATGATGTAGAATGTGCATGTTAGGTTGCTAGAGATGTATGGAATGGTTTGTTCAAATCTAAAACCCATGCAAACCCTAGTTGACGCAATTCATGATTGGTTTGCATGAGTATGATTGAGTTATGTGAATGATGGGTTGGTATGTTAGAAAATACTGCATGTCTGAATTTTAGGCTCCCGCGTGTTCGGTTGAGTTAAAATGTGTAAATTAGGCATAAAACCAACATAAGCAAGAAAACTGCTAGTTCGGGTAAAACTGACCAGTTTTCTGGAAATCAGGATTTGAGGCCTTTAGAGGCCGAATTAGAAAAAACTTAAAATATGAAAGTTGTAGAGAAGGATTTTTCCTAGGGGGTAACATGAACTGTTTTCCAAAATAAGACTCCAACAGCCTCGGTTTTTATAAAAATCCGAGCCTGATCGTGCCCAGACTTCATGCACGGCCAGGTGGGTTCAACAGGGGATAAGAGTGGGTTAGAGTCCGAACTGGGTTTTGTGCAAAACACAAAATTTGTAGGGTTTTTCGAGATCTAAAACTTTCGTAGAGATAAATTTTTCTAATTCAACCCAGATTTTTAAATAAAATTGGATTTCTAAAAAACTGTGCAGGAAACAGGAAATTCCTGCACAGGATTTTCTAAAACAGTGCAGGAAAAGGACATTCTTGCACCAACACTGATAATTTAACTGTGAAAACTGTTCCAACGGCAGTTTTCAGCACTTAATAATTTTTACAAGCCCCACTCTAAGAGCCACAATTTTTCTTAATGTTGAACAAAGGATTTTTGTATAAAAAGGCTTTAAAATTGCCAAGTTTTCCAAGATAAAAGAAAATGGATTTTTGAAACCAAATTGTCTTAAAGTTTGGTAATAAGACGATGATGGACGGTAACCGGGAAGGATACCCGAGTTACTAAGCTTGGCCCAAAGCCCAAGTTGACCCCATAGGATGTTGACTTTAGTTGACCAAGTTTGACTACCTCAAGGGTTATCCAATGTAACCCAACAAGATACCAAGTTTAATAATGGGCTAAGGCCTAAGGTTACTTGTAATAACCCAATGGATCATGGACTAAGGATGTTAAGGCAAAGGCCTAAGCTTAGGATAGTAGCCTAACCCTATTTTTATGTATGTAGGCTTAGTATCTAAGGTTACCCTATATGACTTAATAAGTCATGATCCATGTTTGGTAGACCTTAGGGTTACTTGTTGTAACTAAATAAGTTATCATGTGCTTATATAGGGGACATATAACTAAGGCTATGTATGAATGTTGGTTAGGTCGCCAACATTTTATGGTTATGATTATGAATCCTTACCTATGTCCTTTATTATAGCAGGAGGTAACAAGCTGTTGTGTCCTGACTTGGAGCAGCATTTTATCGAACATAGTAGACGAGGTAAGTATAACTCCGCCTACAGTATAGGCTTTTGTTGTGTTACTTGCCTAGTACGTCTAATGCTATGATGTATGCTGTGATGTATGTTAGAATTATGTGATGCTAGGATATGATGTAGGGTATGTTAAGTTTATGATATGGTTATGTTATGATGTACGATATGTCAAGTTCACGGCTATGTTATGATGTAAGTTATGTTAAGGTTATGTTATGGCTAAGATATGATTTATGTATGTGTGACATCATGAGACATGTTCACCAATTCTTATGATAAGAACAAGATCAAGAATGAGATGATGAAAAATAAGCATGATGGCAAGTAAGCTTGCATGTGTCGTACCAACCCGCGTTAGGTTAGGTTGGACTATGGTTTGAGTTGGAAATAGACTGGCCACCCTAACCACTCCATAGTTACGCGCCCGACACAGACACTTATGTTAAGGGGCCCATAAGCAAGTTAAGTTATGAAATAAGGTTATGAAAGAATAAGAAAGCATAATGAAGCATAATTGGCTCATACATGGAAAATGTTATGCTATGCTTTATTATGATATGTTATGTTTTGTGTTGTGTCGCGGTATATAGTAGTTGTACTTGTTGAGCGAAAGCTTATTGTCTTACGTCTATGCTGTAGGTAAGCAACCTACGGGCAACCTCTGATGCAAGATGGGGGAGCGTGACAGGGCGAGCTGTGAAATGTGGGAATGATAGTCGCTACGCGTTTTGGCATTTTATGTGTATTAATTTATGTTTGAACATCTTTATTTAATTATCGTCTATATGCTCGTACGCTCCATATAAAAAAAAAATTCCGCTATTTCGTTAAGTAAGTAAGTACGTTATGTATGTATGTATAGTAACAGCCTGTACTAGGCGGGTCGTTACAGAAAGTTGGAGATAATTGAATTAATCTGGTTCGATAACCAAGTATAATTTCTACATTCAATTCTTCAAATTGGTTCTTTGAATATTGCAAGTTTGTGGAGATAGATGCTTCATTATTGTTCATATTTTTTACTTTTTTTTTTTTTTTTTTTTATCGTTTTGAATATCTTGAATAATTAATATTTTTGTGAAAATTTCTTTTCATTCTGATCATTTATATGTTTTGTAAGAATTAAGAAAACAACAAAAAAATTGTTAAAAATAGAAATTGTAAATATAAATGTAGGCAAAAAAAAACATTTTACTTAATAAAACAAATGTAATAATAAAATAGAAAAAAAATATGATAACATATATAAAATAAAAATAAAGTATTAATTACAACCTTATGTTTGTTGTTTCAATAAAAAAACGGAAAAAGTAAATAAATTTATTTTAATAAATAAAAATTGATTTGATGTAAGACAAATAAAATGAAGATAATTTTTATAATTAACAATTAAATGTAATAATTTATTACATATTGAAAATAATTTATGTAATAAATATAATATAAAAGTGTTTAAAAAAATTGCAGCTAGATATATATATATTTTTTCATAAAATTTAATTACAATTGAAGGAAATTTTTTTATTTTATTTTGTAATTCTTTCTTTCTTTCAGTTTTTTAAGTTGTCTATGATTTTTCATAATGTATTTTTGCTATTTTAAATCAGTTTTATTTTCTCTGAATTTTTTTAGAAAATTAATATCTTTATATATTCACATATTACACTATTTATGTTTTTTTTTTTGGTAGTACATAGTTAGTAAAAAATTTATTTTGTTATTTCATTAATTCAGCATATATTTTATATTTTTTTAAAGAAAAATTATATTAATTGTTTATATAATAAATGAATTAACATAATTAGATAATATTATATTGTTACATATAGTAATAATATCAAAAGATTCCCTTTTTTTTTTTCATATTTGTATTTAGATTGCATTATAGTTATTATTAAATTTTTTTTAGTGTTTGTTAATAATTAAACACATATTTATTTGATATGGTATAGCTTTTATATTTTTTATGATCAGCAAATTTTGTCCATAAAATTAAAGAATAAGTAAATTAATATATAATATATATATATATATTATTTTGTCAACTAAGACAAAATGAAAGTAGTTAATTAATGAGTCACTAAATGTAGACATTGAACTTTGTAAAACATCAGAGGCATTAAGAGAAAAAATTTCTGTGTGATTATAGTGACAAATTCGAATTACAGAATTTTTGTCTTTTTTTTTTTGTTCATATCTTTATCTTTATAACTATGATTTCCTTACATTATAAATTGCATATTACAGAAAGAGTAAATCATATAACGTATTCATTTATGAAATTTTATTTTATTTTTTTTTCTGATTTAAAATAATTAAATTATTATTTTTTATGACATTCTTTTTTTATATTTTTTAATTAAAAATTCCGCCTATGAATGACATTATAAATAGATAAATATATATGTGCATTTAATATAATTAGTTACCCAATATATAAATATATATAGAATTTATTTTAAATGAATAAACAAATAATAAATGCTTTAAATAACAATAATATTGTAATTTAAATTGGCACATAGTAAATATATGATGTTATATTATGAAATTGCATAATAGAGTAAATAAATCAGACAATCAAATGTATAACTTCTTCATATTGTACAAATATTGACATATCAAAATTATTACAACAAATTTATATATTTCAATTATGGAATCAAACAAATAAAAAAAAAGCCCCGGGTAATAAAAAAATGTTAAAAATGAATAATTAAAAAAAAAAAAGGAAGGAAGCAATAATAACAATAAAAAAAACTGCAAACAACAAAAATTCAAAAACAGAGATTCATAATAAATTCAATGATATATATCAAGTAAAGTAAACAATTTAACATTAAATATTTTTATTGCAAAAGGAATTTTAAGTAAGTATCTAGAACCAAAATAAAACAACAATAACCGTTAAGATATTATCAACCTATACTATACTACTAATATATGCTAAAATATAAAGAATACAAGTTCTTAATATAAGGAATCTGTTATAGCAAGCTCAGATCTCTTTTTTTCTCTATTGTTAACAAAACACGTTAACCGCATTATAATCTGACATCATTTTTTGCTACTAAGGGAAATGTTTGGGAATATATGTAAAAAAAAAAAAAAAAATAGCAAATGTTTGCAATAAATGGAAAGAAAAAACGGAAGCAAGAAAAAAGAACACTATGAGGAGATATAAATGATATAGGCAAAGGAATATAATAGATGTTAGTATGAAATGAACAGATAATAGAAAAAATTAAAATCTATATAAATCCCAAACACTCACAGTAACAATTAAATTTGCCAAATCATATTCAACAGTTATATAACACATGCTTAAAATAATATTACATTCAGTAACATATATCAAATTAAACACTAAATCTGGTATTTGCATTATTATATATTTCAATGCAGATCATCATAGTAGGCTTTACTTTAAAAACAAAAATTTAAATGATAGTAAAACAGTTAGAAATAAAAGTTAAATAAATAAAAAAAAAGTCCCAGATAATAAAAAATTTTAAAATGAATAATTTAAAAAAGAAAAAAGAAAGAAAGAAAGAGAGAAAATAGCTATAAAAAAAACTGCAAACAACAAAAATTCAAAAACAGAGGTTCATAATAAATTAAATGATATATATCAAGTTAAGTAAACAATTTAACATTGACTATTTTTGTTGTGAGAGAAATTTAAGAAAATATCTGGAACCAAAATAAAACAACAATAACCATTGAGAAATTATCAACCTGTAATATACTAATAACATATGCTAAATATAAAGAATACATGTTATCAATATAAGAAGTTTTTAATAGTAAGCTTAAATCCCTTTTTTTCTATTGTTAACAAAACGCGTTAACAATAACCGGAATATAGTCTGACATCATTTTTGACTACCAGGTGAAATGTTTGGGACCATATATAAAATTTTTTTTTTGGCAAATGTTTACAGTAAATAAAAAGAAAAGTGGGAATTAAGAAAAAAAAATAACAATATGAGGAGATAGAAATAATAGGCAAAGGAATATGATAGATGTTGGTATGAAAAGAACATATTATAGAAAATCAAAATCTATATAAATCCCGAACACTCACAGTAAAGATAAAAACTACCAAATCATACTCAATGGTTACTTTACATATGCTAATAATCATATTACATTCAACAACATATACCAAATTAAACATTAAATTTGGTATATGCATTATTATATATTCAATAGAGATCATCATTGCAAGCTTTTTTTTTTTTTTTTTAATTTCTTAAATGAAAGTAAAACAGTCATAAATAAAATTTGAGGAAAAAAAAAAAACAACTGTTGTCTACTAAAGGAAAATAAAGAAAGAAAAACATATGTTAAATTGTTCAGGAAAGAAGAAATAGTGAAAAAAAACAAAATGAAAACACAATATCAAAATTAAACCTATCTATTATAGTACATAAGAATAATAATAAATATTAAAATGTTAACATACTGTAAAAAGAACAGCAAACACGCTCTTCCTTTTAGTATGCAGTAAAGTAAAGTAATAATAATAATTATTATAAAGTAATAAAGTAAAGTAAAGTTATAAAATAAAATAATAATATTGTATTAATAACATTAGTCAAAATACTAGTCATAATAAATTAATAGTGAAAAGAGGAAAAACATTCAAGAAATATACAAACAACAAACAAAACAAATATGAAATTTGTGACGCCCCCTTACTACGTAGGGCCGTCACGCCTTACTTACTTACTTACTTTACTTGAAAATTAGGAATTTTTTTTTTTTTTACATACTTATAAAAACGTTTGTCATTAGCAATATATCATTACTACTTAAGTAAACATTACTTAAGGTCTTTAGTCCCAAAATACCATGATACATAACTTGTCTTCATCATGTATATACTTATATATATATACAAAACTTCTTTACTCATCAAAAGATTTGCGGAAACTATGCGTAGTGGTATCCATACCGCCTTCGTCCGCCGCCACATCGCTCCAACAATGCCCAGCATTCAAGCTGCGGGTTTCTTACCTACAGTATGAAATATAACTTGATGAGCTTTCGCCAAGTAAGCACAAACATAATCTCACAAAACCATTAAAACATCTTAAAAACATTCATCATCATATGTATATGCGTGAACCATTTATGTTCCATTTATGCATTTCTTTTAACTTACTTATCTTTCTTATGGGCCCCATAGTGTACGTACCATCGTGCCTCCAGTTTACAGATAGGAGTTGTAAGGTCCCTAACTGCTCTGGGAACATTGGGTGATTACACCCTCCCGCATCAACGAGAGGGTGAATCCTTTACTTTAACATGAAAAATCCTCCACCTTGTGGGAGGTCGGTACGACACTTTACTTGTGATTTCTTACCATGTTATTTATCCTTAGTGAACATACCTTATGATGTCACTATATGACAACATACTTTTTATCTCATTCATAACATAGTATGGCATTCCTTTCATTCATGGCATTTGCAAACATGACATTTTTATAAACATGACATTTTACAAATATAGTACTTTTATAATCTTTTGTAAAAATAGCACTTTTTATAAACATAATATTTTGCAAAAATAGCACCTTTTTATAAACATAGCATTTTGCAAAAATAGTACTTTTTAATAAGCATGACATTTCATGGATATAGCACACAACATTTTGCAGCATATTTGAAAACCACATACTTGAACATAATTTACTAGTTTTCATACTGTAGGTGAGATTTGTACTTACCTCTAGTGCCGTATCCTTAAAATTGCGTTCTTTAAACTTGTCGGCAACGGCAATTCACTTTCCTGATATACCAAAAATATAGGATCAAGATCCTTTCGTAAGGTGTTGGTGACCTACCAACACTCACATCTACTTTTGGTTGTATGTCCCCTATACATGATATCCATCTTGGCCACTTTAATCCCCATTCTTTATCGAACTTTGATAAATCCTCATGAGGTTACGTTGGGTAACCTTTTTGGTTTAGAGCCTTGTTCTATTATTGGGCTTTGTTCATATATCCTTGTTATTGGGTTATCTCCATTAACCCTTTAAATCTTAGCCCAATTATACATGTGGGTATCCCTTAGGGTTATGTTGGGTAACCCTTAAGGTTAACCTTATTTAACCTTGGGTCAACCTTTTGTCAACCCTTGGTTATCCTTGGGTTTGTAACTAGGATATAATATCCGGTTACCGTTCGTAATCGGCTTGCTTACTAATTTTACTTTAAAATTCCTCTTCCTTATTTTTGGAAAATCTTGTGTAATTAACTTCCAAAAATCCTTCATTTTGCTTGTAAAAATTCTGACTCCTTTAATTAGAAAATACCTTGGTTAAATCTCATTATTTTCTTTAACTTGTAAATTCTTGGTTGAAACTCTCTTTTTCTTTACTTTGTGGAAAAATGTGAATTTCAAACCCAAGCCCTTAAAATTCATGGTTTTCGAAATAAATCTTTAATAAAATCATTTGGGGTCGGAAATCGCCTTTGGAATGGTTCCCGAAGTTAAAATAACCATTTAAAAACATTTCAAAATTTTTCTAGAAAATATTTTCGTGAAACTCATGTGCAAGATTTCGGGCTCCCTGCACACCTTCCATAAATCACATCCAGTTTAAAAATCGGCTTGGAATTTGAAAAACTTGTCTTCACGAAAGTTGTAGCTATCGAAAATGCTAAAACTTTCGTGTTTTGCACAAAATCCAGTTCGGCCTAGATCAGTACCAGTTTTTATTTGAAAACGGGTTAACTCTGAAAAACTGGGTAAAGGACGTCCCAGGGTTCAGCCACGGATTTTGGGTAAAACGGAGGCCGTTGGAGCCTTATTTCGAGATTCTGTCTGCATTTTCCTCTAGGAAAAGTTGTTCCGAACAACTTTCGTGTTTTGAGTTTTACCTCATTCGGCCTCTAAGGGCCTTGAAATTACCCTTTCTCAAAACTGGCCAGATTCGAATCCGAATTGGCAGTTTCGGTTCCTCATTTCGGTTTACGTCCTATTCGTGGAATCTATCTCGACCGATCACATCGGGAGCTTAGACAAGATCAAGCAGCGCTTCTAACGCCCCATTGAAACCCATAAATCCATCTCATTCAACTCATGCAACCCAAATCCGAAAATTAAAAAGACTAGGGTTACTTGGTTCTAACTTATGCATCATCACATACAAGCATCACAAAATCCATCCCTACACTAGCATGCTCTCATGGCTGTCAAGGGCAGATTTTTGGCCTCATCTTATGGGACATACAACCTAATTTCTAGCATGAAAAATCCATCATCACCTGATCCCATTTCCATTCTGGGATGGAAATTTTCTGTAGTTCTCCTCCTGGACGTTGGTGTTCTGCCTTTACTTTTTGACAGGTAAGGCACTTACTGACAAAAGTAGCAACGTCGTTCTTCATTTTGGGCCACCAAAAGCTCTATTTTAAGTCCTTGTACATTTTTGTGGCTCCGGGATGGACGGAATACGGAGTCTCGTGGGCTTCTTTCATGATCTTTTCTTTTAATTCTTCCTCATTAGGAATACACAATCTATTCTTTTGATAGAGTATGCCCTCATCGGATATGTGGAAATCCGATTCCTTTCCTTTTAAAACCTCGTTTTTCGTCCTAAGCAGCGAGGCATCGGCTTCTTGACGTTCTTTCATCCCATCTAAAATGGTAGGCTGGAAGGTTAGAGCAGCTAATCTTCCCGTAATAAGCTCGATTCTGGCTTCCATTAGCTCCTTTTGAAGAGGCTCGGTCAATGACCGGATTGACATCATCGAGGAAGACGACTTCCGACTAAGGGCATCGGCCACCTTGTTAGCCTTTCCCGGATGGTATCGGATATCTATGTCGTAGTCTTTCACCAATTCGAGCCATCTTCTTTGCCTTATGTTTAGCTCTTTCTGGGTGAAGATATACTTCAAACTCTGATGGTCCGTGTACACTTCGCATTTTGTGTCGTAGAGGTAGTGCCTCCAAATCTTTAAGGCAAATACTACCGCCGCAAGCTCCAAATCATGCGTCGGATAGTTCTTCTCGTGCTCCTTAAGCTATCGGGAAGCATACGCGATCACTTTTCCGTTCTGCATGAGTACTGCTCCCAATCCTATCTTGGAAGCATCGCTATAAATTACGAAGTTTTCTTCTTCCACGACTGGAATTGTGAGGATTAGAACGCTCGTCAACTTGCTTTTGAGCTCTTGGAAGTGCTCTTCACACTTATTTGTCCATTCGTATGCCTTCCCTTTTCTTGTGAGTGCGGTAAGTGACGCCGCGATCTTAGCAAACCCTTCGACGAATCGTCGGTAATAGCCCGCTAATCCGAGGAAACTGCACACTTCGGTGACATTTTTGGGAGCTGGCCACTTACTTACCGCCTCAATCTTAGCCGGGTCTACGGATATGCCTTCTTTTGAGACTACATGTCCAAGGAAATGGACATTTTCCAACCAAAACTCGCACTTTAAGAACTTGGCATAAAGCTGATTCTGCTTCAAAATCCGTAGTGCAATCCTTAGATGCTCCTCGTGCTCCTCTTTTGACCTTGAATATATCAAAATGTCGTCGATAAAGACAATGACAAACTTGTTTAGGTAGTCCTTAAATACACGATTCATCAGGTCCATGAAGGCTGCTGGAGCGTTTGTCAGTCCGAACGGCATGACGAGGAACTCGTAGTGTCCATATCGAGTGCGAAACGCTGTCTTCGGAACATCTCCTTCCTTGATTCGGAGCTGGTGATATCCCGATCGTAGATCAATCTTCGAAAAGAATGAGGCTCCTTTCAGTTGGTCGAACAGATAATCGATCCTGGGGAAAGGATACTTGTTCTTGATGGTGATCTTGTTCAACTCCCGATAATTGATGCACATTCTAAGAATGCCGTCCTTCTTCTTAATAAACAACACCGGGGCTCCCCATGGTGAATAGCTCTGTCTGATGAATCCTTTATCCAGGAGCTCATTCAATTGGACTTGCAATTCCTTGAGTTCAGCAGGCGCCATCCTATACGGTGCCTTGGACACGGGCGCTGATCCTGGAAGCAATTCAATCTCAAAAGAGATTTCTCGTTCTGGTGGCAATCCTGGCAGATCTTCAGGAAAAACGTCCACAAATTCCTTGACTATCAGTACATCTTCCGGCTTACTTTCGGTCTCTTGCGTCTTATCTACCATATTGGCTAGAAATCCAAGACATCCTTCTGCCAACAACTTTCTAGCCTTTAACGCCGAAATGAACATCTTTGGCTGTTTCAGGGTCGATCCTCGAAAGATGAATTCCTTATCTCCTACTGGCTTGAACGTAACGGCACGACGCTGGCAGTCGATAACCGCGTTGTATTTTCCCAGGAAGTCCATACCCAGGATTACGTCGTAGTCGTATAAGTCAATGACGATCAGGTTGACGTACATCTCTCTACCGCATATGATTATTGGAACGTGGCGTATCCAATAATCAGACAGCAAAATTTCCCCGGAGGGTAATGCAGTACAAAAGGTTCTTCCAATTTTCTCATTATCTCTACCTAGTTTCTTAGCAAACCTAGGTGATGTGAATGAATGCGTAGCTCCAGAATCAATCAACACATAAGCATCTTGTTGGGCAATAGGAAGCTGACCTGTCACCACCGTGGACGGTCCAGCTTGAGCATCCTCCTTTGTATAGGCGTAGATGCGTCCTTGCGGTTCTGGAGCTTCAGCTCGGCCTTGAGGAACTGCAGGTCCTTCGAGCTTCATCTGGGCGGCATGTAACTGACTTCCCTGACCCCTCTGATAACTCTGCTGATGCTGGACATTTGCATTGCAATTCTTAGCAAAGTGGCCTTCCTTGCCACACAGATAGCAGCGGTTTGTCCTGGCTCGGCAGTCTCCCGGGTGCTTTCTCCCACATTTCTGGCAAGGGGGAGTTCCACTGTTGTCAGGGGCATTCTTCTTCTGGGGAGGATTCTGTTGGCTCCCCTGTCCTCCAGCATTTCACTTTCTTTTCTGCTGGGGGTTGCCATACGGCTTGTTGCTGCCGCGTTGGCCAGAAGGTCCTCCTTGACCTTTCTGCTGCGATGATTGGCCTGGTTTGGTCTGACTCTGCCTGGCTAGGGCTTTCTCCTCATTCCTTTCCTTAAAGAACTGGGCCCGTTGCGCCTTGTTCTGACCGACCCAATATTCGGCTCGAACTGCTCGACTGACGCATTCGGCGACAGTGAGCGGTGGGTGAGGGCCACTGCTGATAATCACGGCTAAGTTCGGCCGGAACATTCTCATCATTTTTCTCACTTTGTCCCTTTCGGAACTGATGAGTTGAGGGCAGAGACGGGCGAGCTGTTCAAACTTCCTCACAACTTCAGCCACAGACAAATTTCCCTGACGGAAATTGGTGAATTCGTCCTGCTGAGTTTCCATTACTTCTGTGTTGAAGTACTTCTCACGGAATTCTTCCACAAAGTCGTCCCATGTCATCTGGTTGACGTCTCGTCTGATTTGAACCGTTTCCCACCATAACCGGGCGTCTTTCTTTAACATAAAGGACGCGCAAAGGACTCTCTCTCTATCTTCGAGCCCTAAGAAGTTCAGGGAAACTTGAAGGTCGATGAGCCAGTTGTCGGCCTCGATCGGGTCCGTTGATCCCTCGAATTCCGGTGCCTTCATGCGCCGAAATTCATGATACAGCTCGGTCGGGGTTCGAACACGAGGTGCTAGCGGGGCAGCTACTGACGCCATTGGTGCTTCTGGGGCCTCAGGGTGTTCCGGAATTACTGGTTCCTCCTCGGGGAATTCCGGTACCGCTGGTTGCTCTTCAGGTGCCGGTGGTACCCTGGTCTCAGGCGGTCCTTGGTTCTGTTGGGCTATTTGAGCCCTAAGCCCACCTATTTCTTGTTGCTGGGCTAGCATCATCTCTCTCAGCTCGTTTAGCTGAGCTGTAAGATCGACGTTTTGGGTTTGTGCCGCTCAACGTCTTGGTGGCATGGTTCTGTACAGAAGCAACAAAATAAGCTTCTTATTTTTAAACTTTCATAAAATCATATCTTTTATACAGAACCATAATCTTCATTTCATAAACATAATTTTTAGGAAAATACATAATTTCCTCATCGTGGGCATACATTACTTGTTTACCACCACCGAGTTAGGGCACAACCCAACGTCATTCTCACAACCAACCTTTTCATTGTGAACCATCGATATGCGTTGACTACGAAAATCTAATTCTAAGCGTAAGAAAATTAATTAACTTACTTGGGCTATTGCGGAACGATGCGGAGCGAGACGAAGTAGGCTGGCAGGATACCGCTCTAATACCAACTCTGTCGAGTATCTCGAACGGCCCTATATACCTTGGGCTTAATTTCCCCTTCTTTCCGAACCACATAACTCCCTTAAATGGAGCGACTTTGAGGAAAACCAAGTCTCCTACTTCAAATTCGAGAGGCCTTCGGCGCTTGTCGGCGTAACTCTTTTGCCAGCTAAATGCAGTCTCCATCCTTTGTCGTATGAGCTTTACGTTTTCCGTGGCCTTTCGAATGAAGTCCGTAGATACAAGTTCTTTTTCTCTTGTCTCGTACCAGTGGACTGGAGATCTGCATCTTCTTCCGTACAAAGCTTCATAAGGGGCCATTCCAATTGAAGCGTGAAAACTGTTGTTGTACGAGAATTCAATCAAAGGAAGCTTCTTATCCCAAGTTCCCTTGAAATCCATCACACAAGCTCGCAACATATCTTCCAAGGTCTGAATGGTCCTTTCTGACTGTCCATCCGTTTGTGGGTGAACAGCTGTACTAAACGAAAGCTTGGTACCCATTGCTTCATGTACGCTCTTCCAAAATTTCGAAGTGAAGCGACCGTCGCGATCCGAGATGATAGTTTTCGGAATTCCATGATAGCGAACGATCTGGGCCACGTACAATTCTGCCAATTGTTCTATTGAGAAGCTGAGCTTGATGGCTATAAAATGTGCCGACTTTGTTAATCGGTCAACGACCACCCAAATCGCGTCGTTGCCGCTAGGAGTTCGAGGCAGACCAACCATGAAATCCATCGCAGCAGAAAGGTCAAGGAGGACCTTCTGGCCAACGCGGCAGCAACAAGCCGTATGGCAACCCCCAGCAGAAAAGAAAGTGGAATGTTGGAGGACAGGGGAGCCAACAGAATCCTCCCCAGAAGAAGAATGCCCCTGACAACAGTGGAACTCCCCCTTGCCAGAAATGTGGGAGAAAGCACTCGGGAGACTGCCGAGCCGGGACAAACCGCTGCTATCTGTGTGGCAAGGAAGGCCACTTTGCTAAGAATTGCAATGCAAATGTCCAGCATCAGCAGAGTTATCAGAGGGGTCAGGGAAGTCAGTTACATGCCGCCCAGATGAAGCTCGAAGGACCTGTAGTTCCTCAAGGCTGAGCTGAAGCTCCAGAACCGCAAGGACGCATCTACGCCTATACAAAGGAGGATGCTCAAGTTGGACCATCCACGGTGGTGACAGGTCAGCTTCCTATTACCCAACAAGATGCTTATGTGTTAATTGATTCTGGAGCTACGCATTCATTCACATCACCTAGGTTTGCTAAGAAACTAGGTAGAGATAATGAGAAAATCGGAAGAACCTTTCGTACTGCATTACCCTCCGGGGAAATTTTTCAAGATCCACTTACCTCTTTTTCTCTTGCTCTTGGTCGGCCTCCTCTTGGTAGATTCACCAAAAATTTTCTCAACTCTCTTGTTCACTCTCTTGCTCGGCCACCTTCCCAAAACTCACCAAAATTTTTCAAATTCTCTTTAACTCTCTTCTCTCTCTCTCCCACGGCTTTGTGCTGAAAAAAATTCTGAAGAGAAGTGTAAGAGTTGGCTGCCTTGAGAAGGGAAATGGAAGAGGTTGCTTGCCTCAAAACAAGGCTTTATGTCTTGTCATTTCCCTTCCTCTAGCTGGCCGAATCCAAGGGGCTGAAGGGGGGTTGCTTACTGCCGAAAGTTGAAGGAGGAGAGGGGGAGACAAGGCAGCTGGATTTGTGGAGGAAAAAGGGGAATAGACTAGCTTATTTTAATGGCTTGTTGACCAACCCTCTTTCCTTAAAAACCCCTTTTTTTTTTTTTTTTTTTTCTCCATGCTCCCTTTTTCCTTGGTGCAGCCGAACATTAGAGGGGGGTGGGCTGTCTTGGTTGCCGAAAATTGAAGGTAAGGAGAGACATGTGTCCTCTCTTGGTTGGTCCTAGAGATCTCAAAAATTTCTCCCATGCTTGCTCAACTTTTTGGTCCTTAAATCATGGCTTTATGCCTTGTCATTCTTTTTCTTTTGCTTGCAGCCGAACATGATGGGGAAGAGGGGGCTGCAGCCGGATTTTTTGGGGTGGAATGGACAAGAGATTTAGTTCATTATTTTAAGCAAGAAGTGACTAGACTTGATGGACAAAAGTGGTTCAACTTTTTCCTTGATTTATGGCTTTATGTCTAGTCTTGTTCCCATTGAATTTTCTTTCCTTTTGCTTCCCTTTGGTTGGCCGAACATGATAGAGATGAGGGGAGTGCTGCTGGATTTGATGGAGAGGAAAGCAGCCCCACATGGCTAGCTTTGGCTAGTGGAGAATGAGTCCCTAGGTATGGGCTTGTGTACTTGCTTGGTTAGGTTTTTGGTTGGATTTCAAGTCTCCATTTAGTTCATAAACCAAACCAAATCTCTTTCCTTTTCCTTCTAGTTGGCCGGACATTATGGGGGGTAGAGGGCCGCCATTTGTAGTCTTGAGTTAGTGGAGGGTGATGTCAAGGGTTGATGTCATCTTCCACTAGCTCTTCCAAGGTCTTGTTTGGCCATCTCGTTCTTTCACAGCTCCTTTCGTGCTCTACAGTTATTTCCAATACTGTGATGAGCATTCTTATTTTATATTTTGGTCCAAAAATTCTTCCATATAAATTTGGACCGAAAACTCTCTTTCTCCAATTTTTTTTCGGAGACCTTTTTGCCCTTAATTCTTTTTCGGTGTGCTTGATTTTTCTAGGGTCGATTTATGGCTTATAAAACTTCATTTTCGGAGATTCTTTCCATATTCCTTCATCATACTTGTAAAGTCGACGTTGTGACCCGTCCCGGTCAAACTTTGACTTTTTGGTCAACCCTTTGACTTTCGTCAAATTTCATCCTTTTTCATTTTTTTTCCTTTAAAAACCTCATTCTTGGCTCGTAAAACATTCTTGGAGTCTCAAAATCATTAAATGAGGACCCGAACATTGTTTAAATAAAACTATGAATTTCTCATTATTATTCATAATTTTTCATATAACACATCATAAATACATAAATTAGACTCTAATTCCTTATGAACAAGGAGATTACAAGTCTTCAAAATTTCAGGTCTTACAAAATTATCAAGTATACCAAACGATCACACTCATTAAAGATTATTAAAAAAAAGGAAAACATTTATATGGAACTAAACCGAAACAGGAAAAAGAAAAAGAAGTATTAATAGTTACAAAACAAAAATGTAACAATATAAGAAAAAACAAAACCAAAATATAAAACAAATGGAGGAGGAAAAAACAGAATATAAACAAAAAAAAAAAAAAAAACAACAACAAAATCAATAATAATAACCAAAAAAAATTAAACTTTTTTTTTAAGATTGATACCAAAAACAGAAAACTATGATAGATATAAATCATAATAACATTAATAACAAATCATAAGAACTAAACGATATCAGTTTTAACATAATTATCATAGTAGAAGAAACAACCATCAACAGTAGATAATAAATAATAGAGCAACTCAACAATCAATAGCAAGTAATAAATATAAATAAATATCAATCAGTATTAACAGGTAGAAGACATAAACAAGAAAAGTATCTTGATGGAAAACCACTTCACCACAGAAAAATTATAGGCAAAAGCAACCAAGCCTCAAGAACCAGTGAAACCCATATTCAAGAGTCTTATGTAGCAATTAAGAAGGAATGAAAATGGAGTAGTCGATTATCAGATGGTAACAAAAGAAGCAGTAAAGGATTTTATGTGAGAATTAAAGAAGAGTCAAAATAGAGTACATGACAAAATATAGAAGACACAGCAATTGTTGAAGATAAGAATATAAGAGCAAGTAAAGAAATACTTTATTTATAGCATAACACTCTAATAAATGAGATAAAACAAATAAATAAAAAATAATTTTTTTGTCAATGGGAAAAATACAAAATTTGCGATTATATATATAACAGAGCCATATCTGTTAAAAACCAAAAAAAAAAGCGCAAAAGAAAATAAGACAATTTTGACTAACTAACATAGTTATAGCAAATTAGCTAATGACAAATCATAAAATATAATTCAAAACTATCAATAGTAGGGTTACATGTGTAAAAACTGAAAGAAAACCGGAGATATTTTCATAATAAATATCAGAATCATAGAAATATTATATTTGCATATCACAAAAGATAATTTAGAAATATTAAATAATAGGGACAGATCAACAAAAACATAGTAGATAATCTCAACACAAAAGTTGCAAATATGAAGCAAAATAGAATGTATGCAAACCTAAAGAATAAAAAATTGAAAAAATTGGTGTAGCTGTGACTAAGCACTACAAAAATCCAGCAAAACGGATAATATCTCCAAAAAGATTGAGAGATTTTAGTGAGTAACAGAGTTACAGATAAGAAAAAACTATTTCAGAAACATTAAATATCTAGGACAGATAAGCAAAAAGACAACTAGATGAAATATTATATTTACAGAATACAGAAGGTAATTTAGAAGCATTAAATAGCAAGGACAGATCAATAAAAACATAGCAGACAATCTCAACATAAAAACTGCAAATATGAAGCAAAATGAAATATCTGAAAACCTAAACAATAAAAAACTGTAAAAATTGATGAAGCTATGACTAAATAATATGAAAATCCAACAAAACCAATAATATCTCGCAAAAGATGAAAACATTTTAGTGAGTAATAGAATTATAGATGAAAACAAAGTATTTCAGGAACATTAAATGTCTGGGAAAGATTAGCAAAAACATAGCAATATATATTGGTTTCAAAAGCTACAAAGAACCAATAACATGAAAAGTTTAGAAATTTAAAGAATCAAAAACTCAAACAACTCATTCAAATGTAAAGAAAGAACACAAAATTTTTCATAAAACAGAGTTGCATCTACAACAAATTAACAAATAAAAAAATGATAGATCAAAGAATCCTAATTTAAAAACATCAATTTAGTTATACAAACCAACAGAAACACAACAATATGCCTTAGTAGAAAAACTACGAATGATAAGTAACATGAAATACTGACAAACTTAGATAATCGAATAGCTTAATTATTAATTAAAACATAACTAAATAACACAATCTGTACATAAAATCATATCACACATACAACATAATAAAATTCAAAATACCAATATCATAATGAAAATTAAAAAAAAAAAAAAAAAAAACCACCTATGATTTAAAAACCAAATCATAAACTTCCAAAATGGCATGTAATCATAAACAGAGTAACCAAAAAAAAAATTAAATTACCGGGGGAGGGAAAATTACTAAACCAAAAAATGTAATACAGGGAAAACATACAAAAAGGTCTTTAACATTTCTCTTCGTAGTCCGAATACAATTATCTTGAATCATTGTTATTACAACCTAGAAAAACAAATCAACAAAAATTGAAAATCAGAATCAATATATATTTTTTTCAAACAAAATAATAAAACAAAAACTAAAAACGAAAAAACATACCCCATTTTTTCTTCTATTTCTTTAGCTCTCCATTTCTTCCCAAAATTTTTCCCAACAGTGAAAATGTAAAATGAAAATGCCTATAGTAATAACAATAATAATAATCAAAACCAAAGCAAAAAATTGAAAAATTCTTCTCGAGTCATACCCATAAAGAGAAAAAGAATTAAAACAAAAATAAAGTAAAAGAAAAAACAAAAAATTAAAAAACAAAAATCTTGAGACTCAAAAGAATGGGAAAAAACGAACCCTAATGATAAAATTATAACAAAATAAAAAATAGATCCCCTTTTTACCTTTGTTGTTTAAGAAAAAAAAAACCCAAAAAAAAGATCAAATTTTTATCAGATTTTACACATGCAGAAACCTAAAAAATTAAAAGTATTTAAAAAATAAAACAAAACAAACAAAAAACAAAAAAAAAAACCAGAAAACAAAACAAAAACAAAAATAAAATGGAAATAAAGATCTAAAATTTAGAGTAAAAAATCATTTAAAAATAAGAAAAAAATCAAAGTGAGCAAAAGCACAATGCAACAATAAGTCGAAATCTGATCTTTATAATTTATGATTTAAAAAAAAAAAAAAGGAAAGCAATGTACAATAGAAAATGAGAAAACAAACACTTAGTATTAGGGAAAAAAAAAACAAACAAACAATACAAAGTAGATATCAGGAAAAGAAGAAAAAATCAAAACAAAAAAGCTTAAAGCCGAATAGAGAAACCAAAAACATATTAGCATTAGAAGAGAAGAGAGCATGAACAATGCAAAAAAGGGGCGAAGAAAGAGAGATGTGAAGAAATAGAAGATGAATAGTGCAGAGAAAAGCCAAGGTGCAGAGAGGAAAAAAATATGAAATGAACATTCGAGAAAGAGAAAGAGAGAGAGAGAGAGAGGACATTCTATGGTTATAAGAGTATAATAGTCCAAAAACTACACACACAACACACCATAGTCTAATTTCGAAGGGCAAATTCATCCAAACATACATAAGAAGGGCAAAAATGTCAAACAATTGTAGCTACCTCAGAAAACAACAATAACTGAAGGGTGAAAATGTATATGCACTATAAAAGCAAAGGACAAAATTGTCAAACCACTGTTACTAATGAAAAATATAAACATAATCGAAGGGTAAAACTGTCTTTACACCCAAAAATAGGGGTAAAACCGTCAGGGTACTATAAAAAGGAAAAAAGCAACTAAAAGGGAGGGGCAAAAAAGCCACTACACTGTAGAAAGAACAGTAAAACCCCCTCCCTTTTATTTTATAGTATAATATATATTTTTTTTTCTCACAAGTTTTTTCTGAAAGTTTTTCTTTTATTTTTCTTTTATTTTATTTTTTTATTTTTTTTATTTTTTGAAGTTTATGGACAAATATGAATTTTCAATTTTCAAAAGATAGAAAGACAAGGTAGAAAAAAAAACATTAGGTTTCTTCTCTCTCTGGAGTGTAAGTCTCTCTCTAGGAGGGGATTGGTATTACCGCCTTCGTGTGTGCAAGGAGTCGTGTGTTGGGTTTTTATGGCCATTGAAGATATAGTTGGACGGTGGAAGTCTCTTTCCATTATGGAGGAGGAGGGAGAGGTTGTGGGGATCGACGATAAGATGCTCCAAGAGGGTGAAAAAGAGGTTTTGCGTGGTATTTTGGGAAAGGTTTTAACCAAAAGACCTCTTCGTAAATCTTCATTTCGGGCGGCTATTGCTAGATTATGGAAGGTTGAAGGTGGGTTTACGATGCGTGAGTTGGAGAATGATGTTTTTCTTTTTCTTTTTAGCGATGCGAAAGAAAGGAGAAGGATATTGGATATGGAACCGTGGGTTTTCGATAAACATCTTATTGTTTTGAAAGAGGTGAATGGAGATGATGTCCTCAATTGGGGTGATTGGTGCTTTACTCCTTTTTGGGTGCAGGCTTATAATCTTCCGATGCGAGGTATTGTTGAGAAAATAGGGATGTTGATCGGTAAGGCTACGGGGGTGGCTATTAGAGTGTGGAAGGATAAGGATGGGAAATGCAGTGGAAGTTTTCTTCGGATTAGGGTTCTAGTGGATGTCTCGAAGCCAATCCGGAGAGTTGTGCCAGTAAGGTTAGGATTAAATGACACAGTCTATTGGGCGGAGTTAAAGTTTGAACGCATTCCGGACTTTTGCTATGTTTGTGGCCGTATTGGTCATATTGCTACGGAGTGTCAAGACCCGGCGGCGGAGTCGATGATCAAAGCTAATAGTTTTCAATATGGGAATTGGCTTATAGCATCTAGATCTTCGGGTCCCAGAGGAGGAGGAGCTACGGGTTTTCAGAAGGAAATCCGAGGCAAGAGACTGCCCCACGGTGACAGGATTTCTGCAACGGCTGGTAAGAGTCTGCCCCACGGTAACGGGATTTCCGGTGACGAGATTTCTGCAATGGCTGGCAAGAGGCTGACCCACGGTGATGGGATTTCCGCAATGGCTGGTAAGAGACTGCCCCACGATAACGGGATTTCTGGTGATGAGATTTCTACAACGGTTGGCAAGAGGCTGGCCCACGGTGACGAGACTTCTGCAACGGCTGGCAAGAGTTTGGGTCACGTTGATTGGATTTCCGGTGACGGGATTTCTGCAATGGCTGGCAAGAGACTGGTCCACGGTGACGGGTTTTCTGCAACGGCGGTGCTGAAGAGTCCGGCTGGGCGGCCGGAGTTTCCAAATCAGGGACATGATTCACTGGTTGCCAATTCCCATGAATCTCGTCTGAAAAATGGGAAGTTCAGTTATTCTCCTGAAAACTCGGCTGGAATGGATTCAAATAAGAATCCTCCTTATGGCGTGGACACGCTGACTCCTCCTTTGGTGGACGTGGTGGTTAGTAATTCGAAAGGAAGTTCCTTTAATGAAGCACGTGAGGAGCAAGTGGTATCTAAGGGGTAGCTGGAGGAAGTACGTGAACAGCTGCATGCGGATTTAAAGGTACCTCCTTTTAAGTTTGTGGCTGACCATAAAATTATACATGCACGTAAAAAAGGTAAGGGGGGGAGCCGAAAGAAAGCTGCTGCCTAGCAACCTTCGAGCCTTGATTCTGCCATCCAAGGTGGGTTGAAGAGGAAGTTGGAGGGAGATTTGGTTTCAGGTGATCGTAAAAGATTGGCGCTTGGTGATATTTCGCATACCGGTATATCGGCGGAGGTTGCGGAGCAACCCCGCCGAGAGATATGAGTGTGATAGTTTGGAATGCCCAGGGACTTGGGGATCCCCGGGCATTCGACAAGCTTCGAATGATGATTCGAAGTTATTCCCCAGATTTAGTTTTCATTTCGGAAACTAAGTTATGTGGTCGGAGGGCGAGTTTAGTAAAATGTAGACTTGGTTTTGATGGTGGGGTGCATGTAGATAGTGCAGGCAGAAGTGGGGGTCTTATTCTTCTTTGGAAAAAAAGAATGGGATGTGGTAATTAAGGGTTATACTCGCGGTTTCGTGACTCCGCCCGATGGAAAGAATTGGCAATTTACCGGCTTTTATGGGCATCCTGAGAAAGTGCAGCGTCATTTATCATGGGATCTTCTTCATCGTCTTCGTCGGCAATTCACTTTGCCTTGGCTGATTGCAGGAGATTTTAATGAGGTTTTGCACCTCTCGGAGAAGAATGGGGGAGTTGCTAGAATGGATACAAGTATTTTTGGTTTCCAAGATGCTGTGGTTGATTGTGAACTTGATGATCTGGGCTTTCAAGGACACCCATTCACGTGGAATAATCGTCAAGAGGCGCCAAGGAATATACAAGAAAGACTTTATCGATGTTTTGCGGATTCGGAGTGGACGGAGATGTATAAAGAATGTAGAGTTTTTCATCGGGATTTTTTTGGATCGGATCATCGTGCTATTCACCTTGTGCTTGAGTTCAATTCGCAAGCGAGCAGAGGCTTAAGGCGGTCGGAACGAAGATTTGTTTTCGAGCCATTATGGAAGACAAAGGATGATTTTATAGTGGTGTTGAGAAAGGCGTGAGTTCGATCGGGTAACGGAGATGATGGTAAGGCTCTTTTGGATACTATGATGCGTTGTGCAGGGACGCTTCGGAACTGGAGTAAACGATCTTTTGATAGTATTCCAAAGCGGGTAGCTTCTTTACAAAAGGAATTGATTGAACTCAATAAGTGTAAATGGAGTACGGAGGTAAGGAATAAATGCAAGAAGGTGGAGTTTGAACTGAATCAACTATTAGGATTAGAGGAATATTATTGGAAACAAAGGTCACGTGCCGATTGGCTTCGAGGGGGTGATCGGAATACTAAATTTTTCCACAACAAAGCAACGCATAAACGGAATATGAATCGTATTATAGGGTTGGAAGATGATATGGGGGCGTGGATCACTAAGAATGAGGATATTGTGGCTGTGCTTAATGACTACTTTGCTAATATCTTTGCGATTGCTCAGCCAGATGAGGTGTCTTTGGGAGCGGTCTTAGAAGGGGTGAAGAGGAGGGTGACTCCAGCTATGTCTAAATCTCTTGATGCTCCTTTCTCAGCGGAAAATGTTAAAAGGGCAGTGTTTAGTATGAGAGCTTGGAAATCGCCAGGCCCTGATGGTTTTCATGCTGGTTTCTTCCAAGAAAATTAGGATCTAGTTGGTGCAGATGTCACTCGTACATGTCTCAAAGTGCTTAACGGCCACTGTTCCATTCGGGAATTAAATACTACTTATATTGTTCTTATTCCAAAGATCAAATCTCCGAAAAAGGTATCGGACTTTCAACCCATTAGTCTTTGTAATGTAGCATACAAGATTATTATGAAGACTTTGGCTAATCGTCTGAAAGTGTACCTGCCGGATATTATTTCGGATGAACAGAGTGCCTTTGTCCCAGGCCGTTTGATTACTGACAATATTATTATGGCTTTTGAGACTATGCATACTTTTAATAGGAAAACTGGAGGGAGAGATGGTTTGATGGCATTGAAGTTAGATATGAGCAAGGCGTATGATAGAGTTGAGTGGTCTTTTCTACAAGCTATTATGGTACGACTTGGTTTCTCTAACCACTGGATTATGCGGATTATGGATTGTGTCTCAACTGCACACTTTGCCTTCCTCTTAAATGGTGAGCCAGTTGGAGATATTGTTCCTTCCCGAGGTCTTCAACAGGGATATCCCTTGTCTCCATATCTCTTTCTCCTTTGTGCAGAGGGTCTCTCGAATCTGTTTTGGAAGGCTCAATGTGAACAATCTATTTTGGGGGTTTCTTGTGCGAGAGGGGCGCCACGAATCAGTCATTTATTTTTCGTGGATGATAGCATTATATTTGGTAAAGCTAATTTGGATTGTTGCCAGTTGATAAAAGATATTTTGGGAAAGTATGAAAAGGCTTCAGGACAAGTGATTAATCTTAAAAAATCAGTCATCAGTTTTAGTCTGAATTTGTCAGGGGGAGAGGAAGGATATGATTACAGAATGCTTAGGATTGCCATCGAGAGGAGTTCATGATTCTTATCTTGGGTTGCCTTCTTTTGTGGGTCAGAATAAGAGAAGAACTTTTGATCGGGTCCGAGAGAGTTTTGGTGGAAGTTGCAATTGTGGAAGGGTAGTTTGTTTTCAGTGGGTGGGAGAGAGATCCTTATTAAGGCAGTTGCTCAAGCTACCTCTACTTATGCTATGAGTGTGTTTAAGGTACCCATTACTCTTTGCAATAATCTCCAATCTCTTATTGCTAGATTTTGGTGGAATGGAGGAAGCGAAGATAGAAAGATCCACTGGATTAGATGGGAGAAGCTTACTAAGGCAAAATTCGAGGGTGGTATGGGGTTTCGAGACAAGTCAGATTTTAACAAAGCTTTGATTGCTAAACAAGGTTGGCGTATTCTCACGTCTCCCTTTTCCCTTATGGCTCGTGTTCTCAAAGCTAAGTATTTCCCCAATTTAAATTTTCTTGATGCTAATATTGGAAATAATGCTTCTTATGTGTGGCGGAGTATTGTATGGGGTCGGGAGCTTTTAAAGGAGGGTTTGAGATGGCAGATTGGGGATGGTGAGAGTGTACAGGTTTTTAAGGATCCTTGGATTTCTCGGCCAACTCTTTTCCGACCTATTTCAAGGCCCCCGTCTAATATAGAGAATCTAAAAGTATCTGACTTAATGTCACCCTTTGGGTGGGATAAGGAAAAGTTGGAATCCATCTTTTTACCGATAGATCGAGAAGTGGTTTGGAGTATTCCATTGAGTTCGAGGAGAAGACCTGATAGGTGGGTGTGGCATCATGATGGCAAAGGAAGGTTTTTTGTTAGGTCTGCTTACAGAGTTGAAATGGATAGGCGGTGTTTGGGACGTCAGGGGGAGGATTAGATTCAAGTTGGTTGGGGAAATTATGGAAGTCATATGTACCGAACAAAGTCAAAATCCATGTATGGCGAGCTTTTCATGATGCTCTTCCAACAAAGTCCTCTCTTTCTAAGCGTGGAATTGAGGTGGATAAGCTTTGCCCGCTATGTCGAGATGATCTGGAGGATACTAGTCATGCGTTTTGGTATTGTCTCGAGGCTTAGGAGGTTTGGAGGAAAAGTGCTCTATTGTCAGTTTTGAAGAAGTTTTCGGGAGGACCTTTTTATGCCCTTTGTATCTTTGGGTCTGCGCATTGGAATAGTGATGAAATGGGAGTGTTCCTGACAATCATTTGGTGTCTATGGCAGAGACGCAACAAGTGGATTTTCGAGAATAAAATGATGAACGCAAATGAGGTTGTGACTTGGGCGGGAAGATTTCTAGGCGACTTTTTGGTTTGTAATGGTTTGGACAATCCTCTTAAAAAGAAGATTTTGGCTCCGAAGGCTTTATGGCACACCCCTAGTCATGGTCAGATCAAAATCAATATAGATGCAGCTGTAGATAGTTCCTTGGAGTACATTGGTATTGGAGTGGTTGTTAGAGATAATGATGGGGCTGCTTTGAGTTTTTTTGGCTAAACGTATTTTTGGCAAGTTTATTCCCCACTTAGCAGAATGCCTTGCTGTGAGAGAGGGTGTGTGGTTAGCCAACTTTCTGAGATTGGGTAATTGGGTGGTGGAATCGGATGCAATGAATACTGTTGGTGCTATTCAGAGCCCAGTTGCGGAGGCACCAGAAGTGAATATTGTTGAAGATGTTAGAGACCTTCTTTCAGTTGTGAGAAGTGGGATGGTTTGCTATACTCCCCGGGATGGGAATAGGGTTGCTCACTTTTTGGCAAAACATGCTATTTCTAAGTCTGTTTATTGTTTTGGAGTTGATTATGTTCCAAGATGGCTTGGTCCGTTTGTAAAAGCCGATCTTGCTATGTGATTTTATTTATGAATCCTTTTCTTTCCAAAAAAAAAAAAATAGAAAGACGAAATAATCATGCGCACTTGAACCTATTTCTTCCTCCATGAGCTTGACTTGGCTTCACAGTATGGATTAGAACCTACGGATTAAATTTCTTACCCCATCAATGAGGGAAAGTGGGTGTCGCCGATTGTAGAAGTCCCCTCGAATTAATTCAGGAGGAGTGTTTTTTTTTTTTTTTTTTTTTTTTTTTGGGAGAGTTATATATATAAATATATATATATATATATATATCAGGAGGAGAGGGCCCCACTCGACTTTGAAAGAGGAGAGTGTAGGGCACGCACTTAGAGCAGCGCTTGTGGGTGAGGACTTTAGCTTCAGGCATTTTAGAACAATTTGTAACGGCCGATCGAGAGGGAAAACTGCCATGCCAAGACCAAAATGCCCGTTTTTAGAGCATTTTAATAATGATGTTAGTCTTGTTTGTGGTCTCTTATGAAGTATGATTCTCGTGTGTATCAACCCTCAAAATGATATGCATAGGCTTCCCCATCACTAGTTTCACTACATAAAGTTTTCTTTGTTTTAATTCTCTCTTCCCATTTGATCACTTCATTTTTGTTTTCCTAGATATTTTTTTCCCCTTTTGTGAAATATGAGTTCCATTTTTATATTTGCAAACCAAACCTTCTTTTGTACAAACCCTTTTTCCCTTTTTTAATCCTTTCATAATCTGTTTGTTCGAAGTAAATGAAGAGATTAAATGAACATTTATCTCTTTTCTTTTAGGGTCCATTTGGTGAATGAGTTTGAGTTGGAAATTTTAAGTTTCAATAGTAAATTTGTGTTGACTTTTCAGAAAAGACAAAAACTTTTTTAGAAAAAACAAAAAACTTTTTTAAAAAAAGACAAAAACTGATATAAAAATTTTAAATTTGAAATGGGAAACCAAACGAAGCCTTAGTTTATAATGCTTATTAAGCTTCTAATACCGGAATTTGAGATAATCCATTTGTAATAATTGATTGGCATGTACTAGAAGATCGGAAATGTCCTCTCTTTCCATAAAGAGGGGGAAAAAAAAGGTTTACTGATTTAAGCAACCTCATCCAAAAAGAAAAAGAAAAAAAGAAAAAAGTCAGGTCCCATCGCCCACTCCTTTGGGGTGCCTTAATGTCTACGAAAAGCAATTAAATGCACTTTCGAATGATATTAAGGAGCGTTTGGAACAAATACTTTAGTTAGAGATTTAGAAATATTTTGATTGGAAATGAGTGAATGTTTGGAGTTTTGTGTGTGTTTAAAAATGAATTGTGATTGAGAATAAAAAGTGCGAAAACTTAAATGTGTTCGAAAGGAAAAATATCAATCTTGTTTTATTCTTCTCATAATTCTATGTAATTTATGAAAAATAAAAAGAAAGTTATTGATTTTTAAAATTTGAGTTTTTTAAAAATGAAAAGAAGAGATTTGGATATATATGTGTGTGTGTGAATAATGAATTGGTTTATTTTTATAGGCAAAACAAAAAAACAACTTAGGGGGAGGATGGCTCTCAATTCATTTTCATCTCATTTTAAACTTTTTTTTGTCTTCTTCCTAAAAAGTTTTTGTCTTTTTTCTAAAAAGTTTTTTGTCTTTTCTGAAAATTCAAAAAAATTTACTATTACAACTAAAATATTTCAACTCAAACTAACACACCAAACACCCCCTTAATTAAAGACTCCAACTGGAATGTATGCTCCAAACCGCACCTAAAATTTTTTACTTTGGCAGACAGAATTTGCATATAAATAAAGCCAATATGCACGAATATTGATAAGAATAACTCGAAAATGTTGAACAATTACAGCAAAATTGGAAGCTTTGTTTTGCTACTAGCTTTGAGCTATTTGAATAATAGCCCACACAGTAGTCTTGGTGCATTGGGTGCGCCAACTGATGGATTCAGCAGAGTGAGCCTGTCTTCAAGCAACTTCCAGTTGCAAAAGCCATACGACCAACCTCCTCAGAATCGCTACACAAATGACAACGGAGTCGAAACATTTCGGGTGTACAGCAATGACAAGCCCTTCAAACAAGGCAGTCCAACCAAGCCCCGAACAGAAATCCGCATATCGGTATGCATTCCTTTTCTCATTGATCTCCTGTCCTAGGTCATGTTTTTATTAAATATATGTTTATATAGTACCCCAAAATGGCTCGTGTATTTAGCCTTAAATACCACTTTTGTCTCTCTTATATTGTAGAAATGCAAAAAAAACACCCTCTGTGTCTATTATCAGTTCAAGAAATACCCCTTGAAACTAATAAATTTTTCAAAATGTGAAATTTAAGTTACGAAGTTTCCTAGGCACCAAAGTCGATCTATATCTTGCGAAATAAACTGACACCATAAAAAGTTGCCCTCAATAAAATTTCTACTCAATCATTAGCGGTAGCTTTAACTGTTTGTAACAATTTTTTTTTTTTTTTAATTTGAGGGAGAGGGCAAAGCTAGTATCAAAACAATTCTAACATTTCCCAATTAAATTGAAACCCAGTAAAAGACTAATCCTTTACTCTGCCCTAGACAAAGAAAGTAAATTGTTACAAATCCTTGAGGATCTACCCAAAATGGGGCTTCATAAAACTCTCAGGTGTAAAAAGAAAAAAAGAAAAGAAACAACCTTAAAGGAAGGAATCCAACCAAAGAAAAAAGAGATCACGATCATGATTATCATAAATGAATAAAAAAAATAAAATGAAAGTGCCGTCATGTCTCGAGTAACTACAATCATCTGAAAGTCTAGAGTGGACCATGCTTATAGTTATAATTTATTTTCGATTGATTGAAAATAATAGTATTATAATCATTTACCATTTCTAACCACTTTAATTTAATTTAATTTTTTTTTTCTTCTTCTTCTTCTTTTATTTATTTTTTTTTTTTTGGTGCGACATGCTAAAGGGACATGACTACACCTCGGGAGTCTGGCAATTTGAAGGAAACTTTTACGTACCAAGCGGCACAAACGGTGTTTGTATAATGCAAGTTTTTGGTGCAGCTAATCAAGCCACAACTCTGCAACTAAGGGTTTATGATGGGAATTTGAAAGTGTACAGAAGCCAAGTGGTGGTATCCAATATCTACAACAAGTGGTTCAAGCTGAATGTGATCCACGACGTTGGCAATTCTAGGGTGACAATCTTCATAAACGACCAACAAAAGGTTGTCGTTGGCGGTCGAGGGCCATCAACCTTTTACTTCAAGTATGGAGTTTACGCCCAGGATGGCTCGAGTTACTACATGGAATCAAGATGGAGTGGAATCAAAATCTTCCGAAAAAATGGTTTAAATGATAATGTCTTTCCCTCAATATAGAACTACTTTTTCTCTGCACTGACGGAGGGAATGAAGGCTTAGGAGATCCTCAACTTTTTCTTTTTTTTTTTAATATAGCCAATAATTTTGAATAAGTTTTTATAATATTGTCCCTTAAAAATGAAAACATATAGTATCGTTATATTTTATTATAAAAAAAAAATCTGGCTTTGTCACTGTTTTTTGTGGAATAAAGTGTGAAACGAGATATACAGTGGAATCATATGCTGTTAAAATACACTAAGCTAGCCATTTATAACTGTTTGTAATGCTTTATGTTCGCAATAAATTTACGTTACAGAGTTATGTACTATCTATCTTTTCCCTTTTAATTTCTCGCAATATACTATTATTTGTTTTTTCTGTTCTGATTTTATCTATAGATTGTGAAAGAAAAAAAAAATCCTTTTCTCTATTGAAACGGGTGAATTTGGCTGTAGCCAACAAAAATCAAAAGAAAAATAAATAAATAACTCTATGTACTTACTCCTCTTCAATCAAAATTAATTTTGAAAAGAATACTCTTAGCTGGGAAAGTTCGAATTCTTTTGTTATACGGCGTAACATGGAATAATTGGAGAAAGAAAGAAATAGCAATTTTCAGTAAGAGGTCCTTTGGGGATAATTGGAGATAGAGTTTTGGAGATATTTTGATTGGAGATAAGTTGAGTTTTTTAAAATGTGCGTTTGGTAAAAAAAAAAATATATTTGAAATTGAAAAGGTGTAAATCTTAAAATATGTTCGGTAAAAAATATCACTAAAAATCTTATTTTGTTACTCTTGAAATTTTATGCATTTAAAAGAAAAAAAAAATCCTCTCATTTTCAACTTGAAAAACCAAAGTTATGGGCTTTCAAAGTTTAAATTTACTATAAAGATTTGGAGATTTGAATAGTTAAAAGTAGTTTTGAGTTAAAAAAAAAAAAAAAAAAAAAACGGAAGAAGTTTTGGAAATGTGTTTTGGAAAGGTTTTCCCAAACAAGCCCTAAATAATTGAAGTAAATGATATGTTTTTAAAATAATTAACATGAATAACAAATTTTTATGTAAATAATTATTTACTAGAACTAAATAAGTTATTTACCTGACAAATTTACATTTACATAATATATTAGCTACTAACTTCAAATACTTTAGAATATTTTAAAGAAAAATTAGGCTGTGTGGCCTTTTTTAGTCACCTAATCTAATAGATGGCCGATTTTTATTTTTTAGCAAAATGGCCGTTTGTCATTTTTTCAAATTTAATTAATCAGTGATTAACTATGAAATTTGATAATTTATGTTATGATTAATCAATAATTGATTGTAATCAATCACTAATTGACTAAATTAACAATATTATGTGGTCAATCACTAATTAATCATTTAATAAAATTAACTAACTAATTAAAAAAAAGAGTCTTTTCATTAATTTTTAAAAACTTCAGCTATTTATTACAAAACTAATTAAAAAAGGCTACTTACCTATAAATTCGTATTTTAAAATCATGTTGTATGCTTTATTTCATTTCGTAAAAATGCTAGTTATAACTGCCCTAGATTGGGGGATTTGGTTTTAGACATTTTTTATTTCAATAATGAACTCTAAATTTAGATGTTAAAGTGTTTTCCACGACCAACCATGCAAAATGGACCCTAAATATTTGAGTACGATTTCAGCAAAATAATGCACTTCCTTTTGCCTTCCAAATAATTCAACTTCCGACCAGCTTGCATCTATGGGTCTTGATTCTTTTGAAAACTTGTCCCCTTCAATTAATGTGGATTGTTGATGCCAAAAACATTTGGCCCAACACCCGATGAGATCACTTGACGCGATCCACCTTAAAGCAGCTACTCTCCGCCTGATTACCTGCAAAAGAGAAGTACCTCGGAGTAAGGGAGACACTGATGGAGTGTCTTGTAACGACCCGCCTTGCACAGACCGTTACACTGCTACTTACTTACTTGCGTGTATTTATAAATTAGCTCAAAACACAGCGGAAATTTTTTTTTTTTTAATACACGAATTAAAACGTGTTCTTAGAAAAGATGTCTGGATAAAATATAATTACATAATTATAAAAACTCAAAAAGTCAAAACGCGTAGCGGCATAAAGTCCCACGATTTCACAGCTTGCCTCGCCACGCCTCGCCACCTTGCATCATGCATTGCTGACCGGCTGCTTACCTACAACATAGACGTAAGACAGTAAGCTTTCGCTCAGCAAGTACAACTGTCTCGTCCGCGACTCACTTATAACCATCTCGAAATACATTTCTAACTGAACATACATAACCATTCATAATCACATAACATCATACATACTAGCATAAGCTCACAATGCCTAAACATGCATGGTCCAGTTATGCTCGTATTTACTTTCTTAGTTTATCTTTCCTTTAGGGCCCTTACCTTGGTGTTCGTACCCGGCGCGCGACTATGGAGTGGTTGGGGCGGCCAGCCCTGTCCAACTCAAACCATAGTTCTACCCGACCTCAGACGGGTGGTACTACACCGGCAAGCTCACTTGCCTTGTTATCTCTTCTTATCTTTTCTTAACTCAATCTTGAGTTTATTTATCTTGTAGGAATTAGTGAGCATGCATTCGTGATGTCACATAATCCTAACTCATGCTGAACATCTAAATCATGCTTATTCATATTTTCTATACATCATCAAATAACATGGCATACTAATACTTATAGCATGGCAATTAACTTATAGCACAACATTGCATAGCACATCATCGCATAGCATACAATTTCATACACCCTTAGCATGCATCTAATCTTACTTTAATAAGCATCAACTAGAGCCTATGCTGTAGGCGGAGTTGTACTTACCTCTTGCGCTAATTCCTTTACTGTCGCTATCCTGTCTCGAAGTACAGCTACACGTCCTCTCCTGCTCGAGAAAGGACATAGATGAGATTTCGTTTCTGATGGTAGAATGTGGGTACCCTAACCAACATACCTACCACAACCTAGTTGTATGTCCCCGTCAGATAACTGACTTGTCCAAATTGGCCTTTTATTGCTGGGGATGAATTTGAACTTGATTAATCCCTTAAGAGGCTACATTGGATAACCTCTTAATTATCTCCTTGATCTACTATTGGATTACTCTTTACTACCTTGGGCTTACCATTCTATTATAGCATATTGGTCAATGGCCTTGACCAATTTTGCTTGGCCTATTAAACTTATGGTATTCCTTAGGGTTACGTTGGATAACCCTTAAGGTTACCTCTTCCTTGTTGTGGATCAACCAAAGTTGACAATGGGTCAACTACTGGTCAACCCTTGTCAATTCTGGGCCCTGTGGGCCTAAGCCCGGTAACTCGGGTCCTATTCCCGGCTACGGCCCGTAATCGGCTTGATTACCATTTTTATTTTGAAAAAAACATCTTAAATTTTCTTAACTTAAAATTACATTTTCTTCCCTTTTGCACTTTTACAAGATTTTTCTCAAAAATCCGTAAAACTCTTTATAAAATTCCGACCTTTGAAATAATTCCTTATAAATGTCATTTAAGGTCGAAACCCGCCTTTGGAACGGTTTTCGCAGTTAAAATAACGGTTTAGAACACCTTACAATTTTTTTGAAAACACTTTGTAAAACTTTGGTGAAGGAATTTTCGGATTCCTTGCGCACCTCTCATTAAACACGCCTATTTTAAAAATCCGTTGGGAATTTGAAAAACTTGTCTTCACGAAAGTTGTAGCTATCGAAAAATACTAAAACTTTTTTGCAAAAAATCAAATTCTGCCTACATTGAAACTAGTTTTTTTTTTGAAACCGGCTGACTCCGAAAAAATCTGGTGAAACTGCGCCCAGGGGTCAGCCACGGGTTTTGTTGAAAACAAAGGCCTTTGGAGCCTTATTTTGGTATTCTGTCGGCGCTATCCTCTAGAAAAACGTGTTCTGAGAAACTTTTGTGTTTTGAGTTTTAACCCATTCGGCCTCTAGAGGCCTTAAAATCTCACTTTTCCAAAACTAGTCAGGTTCAACCCGAATCTGGACAGTTTCGGTTTCATTTTCGGTTTGCGTCCTATTTCGCGAATCTAACTCAACCGAACACTTCAGGAGCCTACGATTCAAACACACAACATTTTCTAACGTCCCATAAAGTCCAAAAATCCGATTTAATCAGTTTTTGCAACCCAAAATAAAAACAAAACCCTAGGGTTGCTTGGGCTCTACTAAGGCATTCAAACACAAACATGCATCAAAAATCAATCTTGGTTACATGCATCAAAGGGGGGCTGTAAGGGCAGATCTTCGGCCATAAATTGGGGACACACAACCTAAGTTTTTCTAGCATGAAATCCATACAAAAATCATCACAAAACAAGCAAGATTTTAAAGCCAAACCAACCATAGGGCTAGAAATCAAGCATACACACCAACTAGAGCACAAAATCATAAATGGACTTAAGTCCTTACAACCATATTGAATCCTCAAATTAAACCTCAAAATAAGCTCAAAATAAAGAGGATTAGGGTTGAGAAATTACCTAGAACCAAAGCCAAGTTTGGTTGAAAAACAAATTTCTTCTTCTCTTCCTCACCTCTAAGCTCAAGGCCACCTAGAAGAAATGGGGATTAAAAAAAAAATGTTGGTTCTTTCTTGCACCATCCAAGGCCGTGCACTTCAAGAAGAGGAACCCAAAAAAAATTTCAAAACCACTCACCTTCTTCTCCTTCTCTTTGGTCGGCTTCCCTTGGAAAAACTCACAAGAAAATTTTTCAAACTTTCTCTCTAGCTCTCCCTTTGTTGCCGTGCACCTAGGAGATGAAACTCCAAGAATTTTTTTTTCTTTGAATCTCTCTCTCTCTCTTTCTCCCTCTAGCTGCCGAAGATGAATGAAGGAAAGCAAGGCTTGTTCACCTTTTTGCACCAAAAAGCACAAAGGAAAAAGGGGGTTTTCTTGAATGACAAGAGTGGGTGGTTTCTTTCCTTGATTTATGGCTTTTTGTCACATCCTTGTCTCATTCTTTTCTTTTTCTTGCTTTACTTGTTGCAGCTGCCGACCAAGGGGAGTGGAATTGGCTGCCACTAGCTTGCCTTGGCTAGTGGATCATGATCTCATAGGCATGGTGTTGTTGTCCTAGCTTAGTTGGACTTGAATGGTCATTTGGTTACTCAAATCAAACCAATTCTCTTTCTCTTTACCTTGTGGTGGCCGGCCACTCTAAGTGGAGGGGAGGTGAGGAACATTTCCTTTCCAAGGCTTAGTTAGGGTGAATGACATCACACACATGAGGTCATCTCTTGAAACTAAGGGCTTGTTTGGCTTGCTAGTCTCCAAAGAACCCATTTTTTCTTTACTTTGCATTACACAGAAAATCTTAATATTGTGATTCACCAAAACACAATATTTTTATATTGTTTCCAAGTACAAAATTTATCCGAGTAAATTTTTGGACCGAAAAATATTTCCTTTAATTTTTCCGAATCCTCTTTTTGCCCTTAACTCTTAATTCGGTGTGCTTGATTTTCTAGGGACGTTTTACGGCTTATTCTTGCTATCTAGCTCACAAAACTTATTCTCGGAACTCGTTCCGCGCTGAACTCGAAAAATCTCAAAAAGTCAAAGGGTTGACTTTTCTTTGGTCGAACTTTGACTTTTTCGGTCAAAGTTGACTTTCGTAAAATTTTGCACCGTTTCGATCCTTTTGACTTGAAAGGTCCGTTTTCGAGCTTAAAAATAATTTTTGAGTCTTCTCGACCCATTAAATCTCACAAATTTTTTCAAAAGCCCTAAACCGAGCTTGTTCACGAAAATTTTCATAAGGTGAAAATAATTCCTTAAAAGGGAAAAAAAATGTACATGGAAAAAATTCGAATATTACATGTCTGCTAAGTGCACTGCGATGTTTAAGTCAGTAATGACACTGATGAGCAAGCAGAGATGCAGAGTTTTGGTAAAGAAAAATTGTCCATACCGAGATGGGCGAGATTATCCTCTATTTATAGGCGTTCCCTATGGGTCTAGGTATTCGGGTGACCCTGATGGGTTGGACTCCAAGTGATCCCGATGAGTAGACCTGCTTCAGGCATACAGGCTCCAGACCTCCATTAGGCGGGTACCACATGCCCCTTCAGTCTAGTAACGAGGGACAAGTACAGATTAGACTAGTACAGGTGGTAAGTACTGTGTCAATCCAGTCAGACGGCAAAAGCCAGTGCCAAGACAAGGATAAGGACAGGTACAGTAACAAGTAATGGATGTCAGGTGTCAGGTGGTGCAGGGTAGTGGGTGTGGTGTCCTATGTCTCGATATTATTGTCAGTCAGTGCAGGATGGCATGACAAGGACAGTACGGGGCTAGCAGCATAAGCTAGGGTCCAGCATTGGTCGAGGAAGTGTTGCCCGGACCAATACCACGAGACCTAATAGTGATCTGCTCGAGGTTCATGAAGGAGAGCTAGCATGAGGAACAATAGTACATCGGATGCATTGGTAAGGATCCTCAACAACTGACCCACCTGGTCTGGTTGGATATATTCCGGTCACCAAATCTTCTTTACTAGTTGTGAAAATTGGTTTGTCTATTCTCGCGCAACTAGTTCCTTAGTTAACAAGTGGTCTTCCGACGTTGGAGAAATTATACCATCAACATGGATTGATATTCTCGTTTTAAACTCACTCTTTAAACTTTATTTTTATTGAGTTTTACTGTTTTATGTACTACCATCGTCTCTTATTGTTTGTCCTATTGGCGACACCTTGATTCATGATATAGTGACGTCTGTCTGGACCCTAAAAACTTTTTGGCTCTTCCAATTGACTGTTGAACCGTTGAGTTGTCTTCTTATTTTATTTATTTTTTTTTTTAGGAAAAGATTTTATTTTATTTTTTAATTGCTCTGCCATGACTTTCTGTTGAATTAGGAGGAATAAGAAAATAGGGTAAGTGCTCATGATCAGGAATTTGTAAATTTGTATGTCTGGTCCAGTGGGATTAGAGGAGAGAGATTGAAATTGAAGTATCTAATTGTGAAGAAAAAGAAAGGATTGCCTAAACCTTTTGATTCCAAT
>CM046377.1:4886303-4991150 GCA_025413485.1 Ficus microcarpa | reverse complement strand
TTACTTTGGGCTCCTCTTTTTTTTTTTTTTTTTTTGGCCCTTGAAGATACTTGTTGTTTCAATGCTTCCACAAGCCAGTTCCTAAATAATAAGGTTTGAAAAACCTTGCTTTGATGTACTTAAATTCATTAGGATTAAGATTAAGAGCTAAATAATTCTCATATAATTCCACAAAACAAAAAATCATTACGATTCTTCATGCTGAAGAAAAAAACATTTTTATTGGTGGTTCTTTAGAATCAAGTGCCAGCACACATGGCATCTGCTAGACGCGGTAGTTACAGAGACCTTCAAGTTTGGTGCGACTTTTGTGTTATAGGCATCTTGTTACTTATGTAAAAAGTGGGAGTTGCATAATTCGCCTTTTGAATATAGGCTTGTATAGGTTTATATAACTAACAAACTTCGAATTATTATATAGCAAGCCTTCCCAAAAAGCCACCCCATTTCTACAATGCAGATTCGCGTTTGGTACTCCCAAGTTCTTACCACCTAAATCACTAAAACAATTCTCCAAGTCTCTAACTGTAGCCAATTATTCATCCACTTGTTTTTCTCACGGTTTTTGCAATAAAACCTTCTATTTTGCACCATTGATAAAAACTGTTATTTTAACCATTGGATTAGTTTTTAACGATCTAATCTATGACTGGTGTAAATTTATGACGAACACTTTTTAAGTTTTTAATATAAACACTCTTAAACCAAACAATTAAAAAAATTAATCTAATGATTAAAAAATAATTCTTACCGACAGTGCAATATTCCCTTTAAAGAAAAGACTAGCAATTTTAATTTTTTTTGCTTATTTATTTATTTTTTGGATAAGCAAAGACTATAAACTTTTCAAGACAATCAAAATGTCGATTGATATTAAAAACTATAGGCTTTAATGTCGATGATATTCTCGTTTTAAACTCACTCTTCGAACTATATTTTTATTGTGTTTTCTATTATATTTGTGTCCTACCTATTCTCCATTTAGAGTCGTGTTAAAAACAGCGCTCACTATCAACGGTCAAGATCAACTCAAATTTTGATCCAACGACTAGAGGTGAACGTAGCAATGGTGTTACTCTAAATGTTTGGCTGTTCCATAGTTAACTCCACTATACATACCTAGCAGATTGTTCTCTCTCTCTCTCTCTCTCTCTCTCTCTCTTGGTTGACAGCTAGTAGAGTTTGGAACACGGCAGATGCTTGACTTTTGGACCGCGACATTTCAAACTTCAAAGTAAAGTGTGGCGGCTGGGTTTATCATGGATGACTTGACTTGTGAAGATCTCTCTTATAAAAACAATTGGGACAATGATAGTGTTGAATACTAGCATTAATAGAAGATAGATTTTATTTATGCAGATGATTTAACTTGTTAATAGTAATTATTAATATACTTGGGGCGCATTAAAGTTTTGTTTTACTTACGTGGATGACTTGATTTGTTAATATTTATTATTAAAATACTTAAGACATGTCAGGGAATTCTATATAAATTTTGTATCCTCTGACACATTTTATTAATAAGTGGTGCTCAACACACCGATGTCTTTTAACATTATTCATCTATTTATATAGACTTGTGAACTAGGCTGCAAATCCCACTAGAAGAATATGAGACGGAAAATTTTGTATTTCTAGACTTAGTTGTCAGTCTTTCTAATCTTCCACTTTCAGAACTTGTATATGAATTCCACAAATATGCACGAATATTGATATCAATAACTCGAAAATGTTGAACTATTACAGAAAATTAGAAGCTTTATTTTCCTGCTGGCTTTGAGCTGTTTGAATAATAGCCAATACAGTTCTCTTGGCGCATTGGGAGCCCCAACTGATGGATTCAGCAGGGTGAGTCTATCTGCAAGCAACTTTCAGTTGCAAAAGTCATACGACCAATCTGTGCAGAATCGCTACATTAATGACAATGGAGTTGAGACATTCTGGGTCTACAGCACTGACAAACCCTTCAGACAAGACAGTCCAACCAAACCGCGCACAGAAATCCGCATATTGGTATGCAATCTCCTTTTCTCACTGATCTGATCTTGTCTGGGCCATGTTTTATATTTATTTTTAAAAATTGTCTGGTTAGACAACTTAGCTACAAATCCCTTTTTTTGTTTTTTTTTTTTTTAGAAAGAGATAACCAGTACCACGGAATTCAAGTACATCCCAATCAGGTTGACACCTGCTTTAAGTACCTTGTTATTTATCAATGGGTTACTAACAATAATTTTATATATCAACACTACCCCTCACGTGCAGGTCAAATAATAGGCAAGCGAGTGGACAAAACAAATATTAATATAAAACTTCAACACAAACAAGAAGCCCAAAACATATTAAATGTCCAAGCACTTGAATGACACAAATTTGAAAATCATTACACCAACATGACACAAAAAATTAACACTAAACCAATATGACAAAAAATTAAATTAAAGTTAACTAAAATTTGTGTCATGTTAGTCAATAGATAAAAAAATGTAGGTAATTTTCTCTGATTTTTTTTTTTTAAATAAAGGGGTTAAAGAGTGACAAGGGTTCGAACTCATAGATTCCCACTCTGATACTTTGTTAATTTACCAATGCTCCAAAATACTTAAACTTTTAGGAGGTGTGTCAATAATAATTTTATGTTTTAACATATATATTCTCTACCAAATCACTAACTCAATATTATTTTTTAAAAAAATACAATAAGTCAAGCAGGGAGAAAATAAAACATTTTTTGTACTATAATCCAAGACATTTTAAGAAAATAATAGCATGTAAGATAATCATGAGTAGTTGCTTTAGCTTGATGATTTTTTTTTTTTTTTTTGGGGGAAATATTCAACAGGGATATGACTATACGTCCGGAGTCTGGCAATTTGAAGGAAACTTTTACGTACCAAGCGGCACAAATGGTGTTTCTATAATGCAGGTTTTTGGTGCAGCTAATCAAGCCACAACTCCGCAACTGAGGGTCTATGATGGGAATTTGCAAGTGTACAGAAACCAAGTGGTGGTATCCAATATCTACAATAAGTGGTTTAAACTGAATGTGATCCACGACGTTGGCAATTCGAGGTTGACAACCTTCATAAATGACCAACAAAAGGTTGGCGTTGGCGGTCGAGGGCCATCAACCTTCTACTTCAAGTGTGGAGTTTACGCCCAGGATGGCTCGAGTAACTACATGGAATCAAAATGGAGTGGAATCAAAGTGTTCAGAAGATAATATGCATTGGCCTAAATGAAAACGTCTTTGCCTAAATATATTTAAAGTGTGTGAAATGTATCTATTGTCATGACTTGAGACGTGAGATTTAATAATAGAATTAATGTGCTTATAGACATTAGCTTAGCGATAATATCACATCTGACTCTACATAAAAGTGCAGAATTTGAATCCCACACCTCCAAGTTTAAAAGAGAAAAATAGAATTTATGTGTCATAATACACACTATGTTAGATGTTTACAACTGTTATAGTACTTGATATATGCTCAATATGTATCCCCTCCATCCGGTGATGGATCCAGGGTTTCAATCTCGAGAAGGCACAAATAAAGATAAAATTTATTCATTACAATTGATTTAAAAAAATCAAGTAAACTACCCCTAATATGTTTTAGTAATAAAAAAACTATTAACCCTCTTGAAAGTATTCATTAACTAAGCGTTTTTGTATTTTCAAATCATTGCACGATACCCTCATTGCTAGAACTTTTAAAAGTAGCTTTGTCATTCATTACAAACTCTCTCCAACTTTATTATGTATATTTCATAAGAAATATATCTTGAATACAAAATTAAAGTTACAAATGTAGATATTAAAACTAATTTTCAAAAATTAAAAACATTCATGAACTTTATTTAGTAATATAAATTTACAACCTCAACACGTCAGTTGTCGATTATTGGAATAATATGACATAAAAGTACTGCGAAAAGAAACGACAAGAAAGAAGATGAAGTAAAGGAAAAAAAAAAAAGGAAATGGAAAGGAATAGGAAAAAAAAAAAAAAAAAAAAAAGGAAGCTAATAAAAGGAAAGATAGAGATTTCAACTGACATATAAAAAATAAAAATTAAAAATTAAAACTAAAGAAGCGTTTTATAGTCTAATAAAATATATTAATAAAGAGTCTAATGTTATCAATAAAGACAGAAGAGAAATAACAATTTAAAAGAGAGTTAAATTGAAGTCTCAGATAAAAAGCCCAAAGGCTCAGCAAAACGTATAAGAAGCCCAAAGACCTGACACTCAAGAGAGCATTCAACTGACTATCTAGTGGGGGCACTAGCGGGGTTGTGGAGCACTAACAGAGGCTCATCCTCAAAATGACCTTTATGCATAGTTGGGTTTCTATTTTCTAGGGAGGGGCACGTGCCCCCACTGCCAATGACGTGCCTCCGTTTATCTATTTCTATCTATGTATCTTTTTCTTTTTCTAGCAAGATTCTATTATTTATTTTCTCTTTTTTTTTTTTTTTTTTTTTTGAATGAATGGTGAGAAGATTAGTGATGTCAAAGGTAATTACCAAATTTCAACTATGTTGGCGCCCATTAACTACTTGATCTTTCATCAAGTCATCAGCTGAATTTTTCTATTAAATAACAAGAAGAAAAAGATTATAAAATTAAAGCCTTTGAAACAACTCTCAAAGAAGCTAATCGAAAAAGAGCAATAGAAAATCAACTTAAATAATCCTCCGAAAAGCAAACCTAAAATACAGGAGCAATTTCAATCTGAATAGCAAAAGCGATAGTCACGATCACCATCGCCCCAAAAGATAGTACAAATACGATCCAGTACTCCTAGAAAATAAAGCCTCCTTAGAAACCTTTTCCGATTAAACCCGAAACGAAAAACCTGACAAAGGAAAAGAAAATGTATGATCCATATTTAAACAATCAATTCATAAGTGAAAACAAAAACACTAGGAATGACGACCTAAACTCCTATGTGTATCTTATAGTGATTTAATAACAAAATAGGATTTAGTTACGACTATGACATAGGAATCATGCCAAATCAAACAATCGACTTTTAATTAACTTCAAAAAAAAAAAAAAAAAAAAAAGGGTCAACATTGTGCATATACAATTAATAAGGTATGAAACTTACTCAACAAGGATAATTGTAGGTTAGGTGAGGTCATTTAGGGTTAAGGGTAGACTTGATCAAATGCAATATGCAATGGCTAAACATTATTACTAGAAAAGTACGGTTTACCGATGCATTTAATAAATGCATCGGTAGATTAACTTTGACGTTACGTTGCTACAAAATTTTCTGACACAAGATCTGCAAACCAAATAATACGAGGAGGAAGAGACACTTAATGTCGGCAAAGATCTCTACGTACGATGTGGAGTAGATATCTCTTTTGATCAGTTGGAGATCTCATTGTGGCGAGGGTTTATGGCCACTGTTCAGTGTTCATCTTCTGCGTATAAAAGCTAATAAAAATTGGGGATGAGCCATTTTCTTATCTTAAAAAGTTTAGTGAGCATATTTTTTTTAAGGATTGGCCAAAAAAATTTAGGAGCTCACTGTACTTTGATTTGATACTCTAAAAATGAATCACGATAAAGTGTAATAATGAAATTGGGAAAAGTAATAATAATCACTTTACGTAATTTGTTATATTAACCAAAATGAACAAGTAACAATGTTAGAGAGTTTTTGTTCAAGAAAAAGTCCAAAATGGGTGACCGGTTAGCATATCCTTTAGACATTATCAAAAGTGCTCTTAGATGCTCATAGAAATATTAGTTGAAAGCCCTACAAACAAGCCTTATCCCTTGATAAATAAAGCATCATCCAAACCCCACTCAATGCTAATGGTAAGGATATATGATAACGTGATCACAACATTTCACATCAACTACTAGGCCAGTAAGATATCTATGGCCCCAAAACATTGCCACTCAATGCTCAATTTTTTTGTTATATTTGTAGATACACCACAAAAATATTTTATTGTTAGACCTTCACACTCGTTGATTAGGTTTTGTTCTAATTAATTATTTAGAGAAGTGTGTTTAATACTTCTCATTAAAGTAACGGAAATTATTAGTTAAAGGAAAATAATAATAATAACTGAAGGGGAAATTTCAAGAATGCCTTAAATTTGGCACCTCTTCATAATTTTACCCACCAAAACTTTAAAATTGATAATTTTTTCATTTCAAAACATTTAATCAAATAATTAAAATAAATAAATAGTAAATAGACAAAAATACCTATATCTCTTTCATCAAATATGACTTCTTTTTTTATTTGTGTGTGCAAAATGCAAGTATGCCATCAGTTCATGAGACAACGGCGTAAATTTAACCAACTCATTCCATCTAACCAACGCTTTATTTAGGTAGGTTGATTTTTGACTTCGAATTGATTGGATATTTATATATATTTTTAATGGGTTAAGCCATGTACTCATATTGTCTTTTTTTTTTTTTTTTTTCGTAGAAAGAAAGGATCTGAAGGTAGCCCAATCATTTTCAGGATTTTTAACCCCACAGGCAGGAACACTTCCCTAGGTATGGTGGAAACATAGTTTTTATATTAGTTTCTCTTAATCGTCCACCCAGGACATACCCTGCAATCACCAAACCAAGCTTTAATAGCCGAAGCTGAAGTAGGACCTAAGGGGAGACAGTGGGAATCGAATCTTGATGAACGAAAGAGAGATGTCTAGTAAATACTTCACACCCCTTTGTCATCACATCCACCCATATGGGTCATCGACTTCAATGCTTTGTTGGGTTAGGGAATATGCCTTTTTATATGTCAATCTATAAAATGAGAGAAATCAAAAAAAAAAAAAAATCCTTATTTAGCTCAACAAAGTTTACTATATATTATAGGGAAATAAATTTATGAATGGAATGGATGGAAAAAAAATAATAATAATTATCCAAGAGAAGGAGGATTTTTTTGTCCTTTTTTTAACTTATTCATAATTAAAAAAAAAACGAATGAACACCTAAATTTTTGTCCTTTTTTCTTATTATTTCTATTATTTTAATAAATTGTTAGGGATATGTAGACGATGAGAGTGCTAAGGATTTGCCAATTTAATGAAGATGTACCAGTGCATGATTTCTATCCTCGTGAATGTTATTCGGATAAACTTTGAAAGGTCATGCGCTTGGAGCAGCGCTTCAGATGTGTAAGCACTTTTGTAACTGCCGAGAGAGAGGCCAAACTGCCATAGAAAGACCAAAACGCCAGTTTTAAAGCATTTTTTGTAATGATGGCAATTTGCATTAATTTGCATTAATTTGCCAGACGTCATTCATTCTGGTTTTTGGTCTCTTCTCTTAATTAGACTCCATGGAGCATGTTTCGCATGTATATAAAACCCAGCACTGACCTCCACAAATGTTATATAAATAGCCTTCACTCCACTGCTACTTCTTCTTCAGGATTATAACTCAATAGTTTTCTCTGTATCTATTTGAATTCCCATTTTACTTTCTTTTTTTTTTTTTTCCCTTTCTCTTTTAAAAAACGAAAATGGTGGGAATTAGTCTTGTTCAGCTTTTCAACAACTTCATTCGCAACCTTTACGACGAGGTCTCTCCCAATCTTGTTTCTCTATCCCTTTTTTCTCTTCGTCTTTTGTTTCCTTTCGTATACACTTTATGCCTGTGTAGTGTGTGCTTTACTAGTACTGAATATCTGAACTGTCGTAGTTTTATTAGATTTTATTTTGCATTCTTGTCATTTGAGGAACAAGCAATCCTGAGGAGAAATCGACTTATTGGATTTTATTTTGAGGAACAAGCAAAAAAATAATCATGATTTTGTTATTATTAGATTTTATTTAAATAAAATAACTACGATGGTAATTTCTAATCGATCTATTGGAAACCGTCGTGGTTTTATTAGATTTTATTTTGTATTCTTATCATTTGAGGAACAAGCAATCCTGAAAAGAAATCGATTTTGAAATCTTGCAGTAATAATCATCTTGGTTTATTTTGTAGCAGAGTATATTGGACCGCAATTTTAATTGTTTGGAAAGGATCAGCAATAATCAGAGCAATAATCCCATGTCTATTTCACAAATTATCAACTCCTACTTCAACGAGGCTGAAGAAAGCATAGCAAAACTCACCGAACACATGTAATATTATTTCCAATGTCTATGTCTTCATTTCGTTCCTTTAGTTTTTTTTTTTTTTTTTTTTTTTTTTTTTTTTTTTTTTTCGTTCCTTTAGTTTCCAGTACTAATGTCGCAATTATTCTTGTTAATTTTTGTGCATTTGGACCCATTTTCAGGTCCGAGACTATTATCAACTATGCCCAAGTGAAGGATGCTGCTAACCATCTCGAGTGTTGTAGCTCTAGGTACTAAAATATTGTTGCGGAATTTGATTGTTTTCACCTGAAACTTGCTATGAAATATTTGGATTACGCTTTTTGGTCCCTTTCCAACAATCAGGTAAGAACTAAGAACTAGCTCTCTCTCTTCTAACCAATTTTTTCCACAGAAAAACTATGTACAAGGGAGAGTAGGTAGATCCAATCTGATACATATAGTTGTGTTATCAGTGGCATACTACGAGTTAATTGTTATTAACGAAGACATCAGTTGGAATGTATATCTTAGTGGTCAGATTTCAATCGAAATATTCGTGTTAACATTACTTGGGCTTTGCTCTTATTTTTGGCATTGCTTTCGCTTTTGTTTTTAAGACAGTAGAGGAGAAATTACAACTACGATTTATTTAGTGTTTGGCACTATTAAAAGAGCTTCATGAAAAAAAGACGATAATTAAATCTTCTAATAAGCAATAAACATATTATAATACATAGTCTTGTTTAAAATCTGGCACAAGTTAGAAGAGTTTTTTTTTTTTTTTTTTTTTTTTTTGGGACAAGACAAAAATGTGACCATAACTCAAACTTTTCAAGAGGGCCAAAGTTCTTCTAAATAGTTATCTAAACTCTTCTAAAAATAGCTTCTAGAAAGCAATATCTACAAGACAAATTAATTCATATAATAAGTAAAAATTTAGAGTTAAAGTCAAGTCTGAAAGAGAAGTCTTCTACACAAGCATAAATTCATTAGTTTCTTCCATATCTCAACATGCACTTTTGGAAGAAATAACTCTGACCCAAAAACTCAGCTCATTTTTGTCTTTTTTTTAAAAGTCAACAAAAATTTCAACTAGTTTTTGAAAAATCAAATAACTCCTACCTAAAAAACTCAACTCCAACCTGTACACCAAATGCATGCTAAAATGAAGAAAAATAGAAAATTACCGTCCAAAACAAATTCTGGATCACTCAATCGTACAAAGTTCAAATGTATTGCTTGTTCTCTTCGTGCATCGACATTAAATTACACAGGAACTAATTATGAGGAGATTCAAGAAGGATGAGTGGTAAAATTATTGTTTTCTTGTCATTTATTTTTACCTTTGTGCACATCCCATAGCACTATAATATTATTCCATTTATCAGTACTTTTTTCCCTTGCCTTGGGCGTTTTTATTCTGACTGGTATTATGGTATAAATACCTACTCTTCTCAAACAAATTGCCGCAATGTTACAGGTGCTTGGAATCCTTTGAGAGGCTCATAGATGAATATGGTTCCTTGCACGACAATTTCACTCGTCTTTGTGCGGTAATACTGACTTGAACCGCATATTATGTTTGTAAACGTCATGGATGTGCTTTATTAATCTTTTTCTTCTTCTCAGTTTGACGTTTCATATTTTATAATGAACAAACATGTATAAGAAATTGTTATCTTATCAAGAGAATAACTATATATGTGTGTGCGCATACCAACATGTATATGTATATATAAAATTTATAAGAAAGATAGTTCCTTTGCTCCAGAAATTTAATCCGTTTTCAAGAGAAGATTTATAAATAATAGTCAAGACTACAACAATAACATCAAGAACACCGTAATTATAAATTAACAACGAGAAAATTTTGAATATGATAACCCAGATTTCTGCGTAGCATTTGCTACCACATTTCTAGGGATGAGAAAACAAGAAAGATAAAATAGAATATCATTTAATCTAACGTGGAAATATTAGATTTTGATTCTTCAATCTTCACTGACCATATCTACATCAAAACACTATGAAATGAAACTTCTCGTGTTTTTTCCCCTCGAACATACGATTGTTCCTATGCTAAGAATTTTTTTTTTTTTTTTTTTTTTTTTTTTTTTTTTTGATGTGGGAACTACCTTGTCACAGATTGATAGGGCATGTCTTGCAAAATGAGGCTAGGAGACGCGGTGAACCATAAAGAGATGGACTATCATGAGCTCAAGTGGGGACTTGCAGAATAAGTCTTCGAGCTGAAGTTTCTGATGTTGTCTATATATATATATATATATATATATATGTTGGCTACGGATGTTTGTTTAAGACTGCTTTGTGGTTTGTTTCAGTTGTCTTTGAGTTCAGTTTGTGTTCTTGTCTTAAAGTTGGCTATGTAGTTGTGTTTCATGATATGTGAAGACTGTCGGTGTAAGAGCGGTTTTGTGGTCGTTTATGTTCTGTTAGAGTTTGAAAATAAAAGGGTACCTTTTTCTCTGCTAAGGCCTCCATTATAAATTTAGCTATGTTTGGTTCACCATCTTAAAACATATCTTAAATTTTTTTGTCTTTTTCCCAAAAGTTTTGTCTTTTCCCAAAAGTTTTTATCTTTCTGAAATTCAAAAATTTACTATTGAAACTAAAAATCTCAACTCAAACTACTCCACCAAACACACCCTTACTTTTTTGTTTGCGTAACTTTTGTTAGATGTTAATGTCGGAGCAAAGTGTCGGACACCATGGTTATCAAAAAAAAAAATAAAGTACTTAAGGAAAAGGAATATTAGTAATCACCTGCTTTTGTCCCCCTAAAAATAAATGACACGGATACATAAACAAAGACACATAAAGAAAGAAAGTAAAAGAAAGACCATTGTCCGTCTATTACGTCTGTTCTTCATTCCTTTTCTTTTAAAAATATAATTTGACAGTTTATTTTCTCAATTAATTACTAATATTCATTTTAATATTGATTCCTCAATATTGTTGGTATTTTCTATGTGGGTAAATTCTTAAATTTAGATGATTTGACATAATAATGTCAAGCGAACATTCAATGAAATACGAAAGTAGATCTCGAGTCCATTTCAGGAAGAGAATTTCTGTGGAACATAAAACCTCGTCAGTCATCAATGAGTACGGATTATTTTTCTTACCGACCCTCAAAAGTGGGATGAAGGAAGATACACCAAACTGAAAGGAAGCTCTGCGTTGTCATACTGTGACTTAATATGAATGAGCATTTTAATGTCTGTCGTATATTTTGATTTCTTTCTTTGATCTAGATTTTCATTTGGTTTGTTTGATCAAAGTTTACGAGGAAACGATACCATCTTTACTAAAGTGTTCCCGTGGGAACAGAATTTCGCAGAACTTGTGTTAATCGGAATGTTGTTCTTGGTATGCTTTAGCTAAACGAAACAGTTTTATATGAAATAAGGATGAAATACTATTTTCCCGGCTTGATATCGAACGTAGGTTATGATTTTGACTGTGGGTGCGTGCCTGAGATGAAATGTTATTATGCTCGTCTGACTTCTTGGTCTCTCCAATTTCAAACTTGAACTTGTTAAGAAAATGTAGAATGAGCGTGAGGTGATGATTCTATATTGATCCAAACCAATCCACACGCTTCCATTTTTAATAAAAGTCCAGCAAAAAACATACAAGTATTGTAATGTGCCTCTCGATGAGCGTTCATAACCAAGTATGTAAGGGTATAATCAATGATTTGACAGCAAAAGCAATAAAAAAAATCAATATAGCATTTCAAGTGCTACGGATACGGCTGATTAGCTGATGTTTCAAAATTTTTAATGTTGGTTCATTCGAACCAGATAAACAAATACCTAGGCTAGAATTCCCATTAATAAAAAGATGGAACTTCCTGTAGTGCGAGGTTGCCGGTTCTAATGGTGTGACATCAACACTTCTGGCCTTGGCATCAGGCCACGAATCAGCTTGAAGATAGGGTAGGGTGGGAGAAAAGAGCGAGAAAAAAGAGACGTAAATCAGTTATACCGTCAGATTTGGGTGATTTAGATAATTTTGAAAGAAAAAGAAAATAACCAAATAGTATTTTTCCTTGTGACCTAACTCCAACAATTATCAGATGTTAAGGATATTGATCATTCAATTACGGGTACATCGTACATACGTACCATGTATGTGTATTCCATTTACTTTGAATTAAAATGTCGCAGCAACGCAGCACAACACAAGACATGAACAGTACAAGCATCGAAATCACCTAACAGGAAGCAGAATCAAGAGGACTTTCACCCTCTTTTTTCAGAATCAAAATCTGTTCTTATTAGTATGAAGCATCCATTACAATGACAGACAATAGACGGAGGAGTTGTCACCTGAATAAGAAGGATGATAAGATGCCAAATCATGGACAGCCACACTAGCCTCCCTATAGACATGACTTAAAACTAAACTGAAAAACCCGACGCAGAAGACAATACATTGCCAAAGCTCATTGCTTTAGCTTCAGCTTCTCTTGGCGACATAAGAAGACCGTCAAATTCCTTCGATAATGTTGTGATCATAAAATTTGATGAGTTTCAAATAATTGCATCCACACCAACAGTAGCTGACAAAGAAAATATAGCAGCATCTATCTTAATATAGCAGCCTAGTCCATGGTCACGGTTCACAGAAGCGAAGAAGCTCGGCAATTTTTCTTCGGTGAGACAACAAAAACATTATATATTCACTCTCTTATTCTTTTCTCCCCAATATACCATGCCAAAAGCATTATCTCTTTTCCTCATTTTGAACAAACTTGAATCAAAACGACTAAATCAAAACTGACTAGTGATTATGTAGTCCATCATTATATAACCCGAGTTCTCATAATGTTCAGATTCAAGTGTAATTCGTTTCAGGCGTATTGTCAATTGCAATTTGAACTGCTAACTTCCGATTTTGTCATTTAGGCCCGAATTTGACAATATCTGACAATGCAGCACAATCAAAACAGGGGTAAATTAGTAACCGTCAAAGGAAACACATTACCAAACTGGATTTGGTTCCTCCGCAAATGATTCAGGGATGCCAACTAAGAAAGAAAAGAAAAATAACAGCTGTCAAGATAGCTCTTCAAGTGGCAGGAGCCAAACGGAGCTGGAAGGACTCCCCTTTCTACCAAATTTGGGTGATGAATCAACCTACTCGGACTATGATCTAGTTGACTAATTCGAAATGGCTTAAGCTCGGGGAACATTTTTATGACCCTTGTCCCTTCATTAATGTTCTATTGGGCTGGACCAAAGAGACCAAAAATGCTCTGGAACTAGGTTAGGCTAAAGCAGCACAATGATGGACATTCCACGCCCTACCACCCCTCTAGAGTGAACGAACCAAGTCAAGCTTGCCCAACCATTGCCAGCACCACAGATATGGCAACTCCAATGCTCTTCAAGCTGGGACAGCTCCTCGATTAACAGATGTAAACAAGCATGTCATGTGGTGGATCCCCCCCCCCCCCCCCCCCCCCCCCCCAAAAACAAAAAAAAAACCTTAAAAACACAACAATTTGGGGCCTTGTATGGCCAAATTGATAATTAAGCTTTTGTTCGTCACTTTTGTTAGCTGATAGGCTCATAGAGAAAATGTTGAAGTTAATGCCGAAAACCAACTATGGTGAGGATCAAAATCAATCAGGCGAAACTGAGTTTCAGATTTTGAGTTTCACTTCACTAGTGTGGAAAGTTAAAATGGAATGCAAACAATTACATAAACTCCTCAATGAGAGGCTCATAGAATAGTTTGTATGCCTCCATAACTTCCAGATACCACATTGCCTCCCGATCTGGAAATGCCGAAAGATCTACAATCTTATGAACCTGTTTTTTTAGCCAGAATAAATAAATAATAAAATAATAAAACAGCAGCTTTTCACGAACAGAACTTGAAAAAGTGTACTTCAAAAAAATGATGGGATTCTTAAATCGGTAGTGTACAAAGAAATATAACACAAAATGCCTCCAGAAAATGAATTTTAAAAGGAAAAAAAAAAAGTACCTTGATAACGGGAGGTTCGTTGGAACGGACGACGTAGGCGCCAACAACCATCACATACATTCCTGCAGAAACAAAGGGGAGAGAGAGGGGGGGAGAAATGGACTTAGAGAGAGAAAGGATATAATGGTAATAAAAAAAATGGAGAGAGAGAGAGAGACCGATTTTCCAGGGGCGGAGACGGAAGTCGGGGGACGGGGAGAGGTGGAGGTGGAGGAGGCCGGTGCCGTCGTCAAGGAGGAATTTATGAGAGTCGGCGGCTGAGGACGAAACGAGGACGCCTTGGACCCAGACGCGCTGGAAGAGGATGCCGCCCAGAGTCATCCCCTTCTGCGACGCCGTCTGTCGAGCCTCCTTCAGTTGCGAGCTCACCACTTTCACCGCTGCCAATTTGTAATCCATCTCTCTCTCTCTCTCTCTGAGTCCCAACCAAAAGCAAAAGAGAAATGGAGGGAACCGAAGTGCAAGACCAACAAACGGCCGTGAGACGGGCTCCGGGACGTCGTTGGTTGGGCAGTGAGTGACAAAACCCAATTTTGAAAAGGATTTTTTTTTTTTTTTTTTTTTTTTGGTTTAGAAATCGTGTTAAATAGTAATTTTTATGAAGATGGTTAAAGTAAATAGTGGTGTTAAAATATTTAAAGCATATAGTAAGTTTACATCGTAAATATATAATTTAAATATATTTTTTAAATAACGAAGTAAATAAACTATTTACTTGATAAGTTTGATAAATTTATTTGTTTGTTGTTATATATTCTAACCATCCACCCCGTTTTTTTTACGAAGTTTTTTAATAAAAGGTTAAAATTTTTAAAAATTAGTTAAAATGTCATTTTTTTTTAATAATTGATTAATTTTCTTAAATGATCAATCAACGATTGACTATTATGTAAATCACTAAGAGGGTGTTTAGTTGAAAGTAATCAAATATAATCAGATACCTAACAGTCTTTTTAAACTAATCAAATTCTTATGAATATAAGATTATAGTGTTTGAATTGTATATAAACAATTTTAGTAAGATTCTCATAGATGAAAAATTACTATTAATCATTTATTAATCATAATGTAAATTACTAAATTTCATAGTCAATCACTGATTAACATAATATAAATTATTGATTAATCATTAATCAATCTCCAATTTTCATAGTCAATTACTGATTAACCAAATCCGAAAAATGACTAAAGACCATTTTCTTAAAAAAAAAAAAAAAAAAAAAGGATAATCGTGTCACATGATTCAATTCCTTAAGAAAATCCCCGACACCTATGCAGTAGTATATTGACATTATTAGTACCAAAATCTTGTTAGTATTATAACAATTTTGATCCTTGCATATTCACCAAAAAAAATTTTTTTTTGATCCTTGCATATTTTTTCTAGGTTAATTAGTCTATAAAATTTAATTTTGTTGGCAATTTGATCCAGAAACTCTAATGTTTGTTTAGAAATATGAAACAAGTAACAGGTGACTTGTATTCTGTGTTTATATGTTGTTTGACTAATCTTCCTGTTTATAAGTTACAAAGAGACTATAGGATTTGAATGTTTCTTTGGCGTAGCAAAGAAGGAAAATATTTTTGTGCTAATAAATCTTTTGAAATCCACAATCAAAGCAATCTTTTGTTGTTGTGCAAATTGTTAATTCGTTTTTCCTTGATAGTGGAGGAAGCATAACAAAGCTCACCAGATACACGTAGTTTTCCCAACATTTATATCTTCACTAGTTGTATTTTCAGTAGCAATATTGTCATTATGCCTCTTTAGGTTCATTTTGACTCATTTTTATGTCCTAGACCGATAAACTTTCCCCAAAAGAATCACAGCAAAAGAATACCCTCTTTCGAGCGCCCTGCATTGACTGCATTCAAAAAGCATCACTTTTCTTAGAACCAACCCGCCATCCTAAGCAACAACCAGACCTTCACAGATGACCTAAAATTCTGGCATCCAACGAAGAAGAGATCTCGTGTTTGGTTTGTTCAACCATTGCTGTTTAGAGAGTGCAATCTCTTCTCCCTACTGCCATACAAACCATTCCACCACAAGCAATCACAAGATGCAACCCCCCAATCTTCGGTTTAGCACCGACTTCACCACTATACCGACAAAATCTTAAGCTTTAACAACCTGTTGAGGGAAAAGAGGACAGAACAATTGAAACAAGGGCAGAATAAAAATTACCTGAAACGGTACTCTCTTAGCACCCATTTTGTTTTGGAAACCTAATTTCAGCATTTTGGGAGAACAGCCATTCGGTGGTTACGAACCTTTCCCATCTCAAATAATGAAATAGGTTCCGCTCAAGGATTAAAATCATACATTCAGTATTGAAGATGGTTTTGAACCCGCAAAAACGTTTCAAGGACACAGACAGTTTCAACAGGGTAACAAACATGCATCAGATGAAATTCATAAAACAAACACTGGCTTAACCGCAAGGAGAAATCTGCTGCGAAATTTTGCAAAGAAATTACACACTAGAAAGTAAAAACTCAAATTTAAGTAGTATTAGAAGCTACAGAATTAACTGCAACCACAACTCAAAAAGTTGAAATTCAAAATTAATAAAAATTATCACAGATTTGTCTCAAATTACTCTCATCTAAACATCTAAGAACCCAAGTTCAACTACAGACCAAAAACTTATGACAAAGCTCCCATCTACACATTCCAAGCGAAAATGAGACAGTTGCCCCCATACAAGAAAGAAAGAAAGAAAGCGAACGTCTTTAAGCTTCTAGTCGAAGAGACTGAAACCCATATCCTGCAACAAAGAAAATAAGCATCCATTAGAAAAATAAACAAATAAAAAGGGCCGATCTCAACCAAACAAATGACTTCAGCCATAAATGTTGTAGGCAAAAACTCACATCATCGGACTCCTCTTTCTCTTCAACCTTCTCCTCCTTCTTAGTCTCGGCAGCAGCAGCGGGAGCAGCACCACCACCAGCGCCACCTGCGGGTGCAGAGTAAGCGGCAGCACCACCACCTGATGGCACCGACGCCAACTTCTCCCTTCCACAAGCAATCAACTCCGTGATGTCTTTTCCCTTGACTTCAGTCAAGAGCAACTGAATCTTGTCATCTTCAGCGTCTGCCCCAACTATTTTTTGACCAACAAAAACATAAAATCAACTAATTCATCTCGTTCTTTTTTCCAACAATACCAAGAATTTATCAATAAAAACAGAACAACTACACAAATTAAAAAAAATATTAATCAGTAATCTTCATCACTCTTTTCTCCAACTATATCAAACACCAAATCCATTTTTATAGTCAATGAATTCGCCAATGAAAAAGCAAAACCAAGTTCACAAATTCTTGCTCATTTTTTTCAATACTTCCCTAGAAACTAATCTACTTTCAACTCCAAAAAAAATTTTCCTTCTAAAATAGAAAATCTATTCACTACTCAGGTTCATACTAACAAATATTAAAAATAAAATATCCGCAGCCAAAAATATTCAGAGAAATAAAATTCAGAAGAAACCCCCAAAGTCACTACCAAAAAACGATCAAATGAAACACAAAATACAAACCCTAATATATATTTTTTAAGAAAAAGCAACAAAAACAAGGAGAAAAAAAGGAAAAGGAAGATAATTACCAGATCCGAGAATGGCCTTCAAATCCTCGGCCGAAGGGCAGGTGTTGCCTCCCAAAACGGCCAACAAGTAGGCGGCGATAACCTTCATTTCTGCTCAATCAAAACAGCCATGAAATGTAAATACATGCGTAAATACAGATATATAAACATATATAAATATGGAATTGATGAATGGGAAGAAGACAGAGAGAGAGAGAGAGACAGAGAGAGAGGGAGAATTGGTACTTCGAAGATTTTAGATCCGACGAAATGGGAGGCGGAGAGAGTTCTGAGTGCAGGTTTGCTCCTAGGGTTTTCAGAAAAGGACGCTCGCCTTGGTGGATTAGTAAAATATATATATCGCTCGGGATTAGGGTTTTCCCTGCTTGGGCCTGTTCGCTTTTGTTTGGTGTTTGGACGCATGTGGATCCTTTTCCTCAGACCCGGACCAGGATTTCTTAGATCGGGATTTCAATTTATTTATTGTTTGCCTCATTATCTCATTTCAACTCAAACTGTATTTTTTTGTCTTTTTTCCAAAAAGTTTTGTCTTTTTATCAAAAAATTTTTTGTCTTTTCTGAAAATTCAAAAAAATTTACTTTACAACTAAAATATTTTAACTCAAACTAACCAACCAAACGGACCTTGTGTGTTATTTATTGTTATCTTTTCTTTTTGGCAGGAATTTCGAATTTCATCACTCCAAAGTCCAAAATGAGAATTTGAACTTAAAAAACTATTTTAATCAAATACGAGGACTTTACGAGCTTGTTTGACAAAATTTTTTAACTTTTGCTTTTAACTTGTAAAAGACGAAAAGTAAACTTTATTTTTAATGATTATGAATTTATTTAGTAAAGCATTTTAGAAGTTATTTTTTACTTCTTAAGTTCAAAAGCAGCTTATAAAAGTTTTTGGATAATCTGTTATAAGATCTTTCAGTCTCCAGAAGTGTTTTTGGTTAAAATAAAAAATGTGACTTTTGATTAAGGCTTTTTTTAGTAAACTTTAAAACTTGTAATAAAATTAAATTACACATTATAAACTTCTGTTTGGTTGGTAAGTTTAACTCAAATTAAACTGTATTTTTTTGTCTTTTTCTGAAAAAGTTTTTTGTCTTTTATGAAAAAGGTTTTTGTTTTTTCTAAAAAGTCAACAAAAATTACTATTAAAACTTAAAATTTTCAAACTCAACTCATTCACCAAACACCCTCAAATTTCAAGATTTTATTACTTATTAGAAAACTTTAAAATTCGTTTTGATTTCAAAAACTCATTAGTTTCAAACACTTACTGAAAAATTACAGCTTTTATTTATATTTTTTTATTGACTAAAAGCAAAAGCAAATACCAAAACTTTGTCAAACAGGCCCTATATTTGACAAACACATTTTTAAAAGAGTTTTTTAAAGTTAAAATGACTTTAAAGTTTTTTAAATAAGTAATAAAATTGTTTAACATAAATTTTATAACATCTAACTTAAACTCTGATACAAATTTTAAAATATATTAAAAATATCTTTTTCTAGAAGCCAGTTATATTTTTGACAGAAAGCTCTTATCAAAATATGGAGTCAAACGAGAGCTAAAATTATATGTAACATTTATTGAAACAACCATTTAAATTGATTTGTATATGGCTTTTTGTCATTTCTTAATGCTTACTTGGATTGTTAACATGAATACTTATCTAATTAGATATTAAGACAAAAAAACAAAAAACATGATGCTTTGATAGCTAAGGGAACACCTTGGGGATGTGTTTTTTAAGGGGTATAATTGTGCAAATAACCCTATATAATTTGCCCAAATATTTTGTAGCTTTTATTCTTGAACTTGTTAAATTAGTCATTGAAATTCTAGGCTCCATTTGACGTTTCTCTTTTGATACATGTCATTCTCTCTTTCTCTTTTTTTAAAATTGTTTTCCATTCTTTCCTGTTTCCTTTTCTTCGTAATTTTTTTTAATTGCTAAAACTTTTTCTCCCTCACTTCATTCAAAAAAATCTCTCAATATGCTTTTTTTTTTTTTTATAACCATCTCAGATTCTCAATTACTATTTTTTTTAAGTAATGTTTGATATATACATATATATATATAAATTATGCATTATAATATTTAAATTTATTCTTTATATTGTCCACGTGCTATTCTCTTATTTGTATGCTTTCTTTCATGTTTTAAATTTTTATTTTTCGCTCTTTTTTGCTCATAATGAAACAAAATTTTTTAAATGTATCCATACTCAAACATGTTGTTGTGACCATCTGAATTTTTATTTTCTCATAATGCCACCTAATTTATTTTCTACATAATTCGCTAACTTATCTCCAATTTCTTACTACTTAAGATATTTTCTTTTCAATATTCTATGAACAACTATTTTCTCATAATACTTTATTATTAATTATTTTATTTAACAAATTAATTAATTCATGTGTCTACAACTAGTAATAACTAAAAATCTTAAAGAATTTGTCACATTCAATTGAAAATAATGTAGTTTTTATGGGTTGTTTGGGGTGATAATTAGAACTGAAAGTTTGGAAATTGGTTTGGAAATGGGTATTTGGTTGAAATATAAATTAGAAATAAACTATGTTATAGAAAACAATGCAAAAAAATTGAAAGGTGTTTGGAAAAAAAAAATACAAATGGGTCATATTTCGTGCATATATATATATATATATTGTTTAATTTGAAAAAACAAAATAAAAATTGAAGAGAGAGAAAGTGAGATATAGATTTAGGAGTTTTGAAATTAACTAATGAAAAATCTATCTGGAAACGTTATTCCAAATGAGGGCCAAGTGCTTTTAATAAAAGAAAGATGAAATTTTACGTTAGTGTAGTTATTTTTATAAATTTCATGTTATCAAGGAATTTACAACTATTTATTCATATTGAGAATAAAAATTCTTTAATTTCTTTTTAATGACATGACTAAAACCGTTACAAATAAAAGTTCAAGAAGTCTAATCTTCTCATCTCAAAATTTTTTTTGTCTTTTTCCCAAAAAGTTTTTGTCTTTTCCCAAAAAGTTTTTTGTCTTTTCTGAAAATTCAAAAAAATTTACTATTCCAATTTAAAAATCTCAACTCAAACTACTCCACCAAACTCCCCCTAATTTTTCAAAAGAAAAAATTTTGAGAGATCAAAGTAATTGATTGTACATAATTCAAGACTAAACAAGCTAAATGTAGGTTGAATGAAACTACTCATCTGTTTGTTTCACCGGTTTAGTATATTTCATTTTCATTTTGAAATGAAATTGGCTTTTGGTAACAACATTTCAAGATGAAAATTTTTATTTTAATTTCCATAATGGAAATGAAAATAGGGTTTATTTATGAAATTCGCTCCCTAATTTAGAAATTTCATTTCCATTTTAAATCTATTTTGCACAATAACATTTTCATATTCAAAATATTTTCTCTCTTATACTTTAGTTTTCAAATTTCATAAAATTTCATTTTATCTTTAATAAAGAAAATTGTTATTAGTGAGTTCATAATAAATAAAGGAATAAATCCCTATCCATATAATTACCCAATTAATATATATTACAATCATTTAGGTTTTATTATGTTTATTAGAAAGGCATTTTTGCAATAGACTATTTTTTAACATCCATGCATATACTATTTTAGAAATTACGAATTGAATACCCGTGCGCTGCACGGGAAATGAAGAAAAAAATAAATAAAAAAACTAAATATTATATGATAAAAATAGTTGGTTAAGATAAATATTATAATTATAATCAATATAATTTTTCTCAAGATCTCTCCCAATAATAAAGATGCAAAATCAAAATAACAATAGAACTAACAATAATAAAAATGAAAACAAAAGCAAAAAAGAAAAAAAAATCTTCTGTAGTTATAATCATTTAAAAAAAAAAAGCAAAAAACAAAAAAAAAAAAAGAAAAAAAAAATCTTTAAACTCAAAAGAATCGGAAAAAACTAATCCTAACAAGAACATTATAATAAAATAAAATATATAACTCATTTTCTTCTTTTTTTACTGTTTTAAAAAAAATAAAAAAAAATTTTATCAGGTTATATACATGCAAAAACTAAAAAAAAAATGATTTTTAAAATATAAAACAAAACAAACAAAAAAGAAAAAAAATTGCATGCAGAATCCTTTAAAAAATGGGTCTTTAAAAAATAGAACAAAAGAAACAAAAAAGATACACAAAAAAAATCCGAAATAAAGATAAAAAATTTGTTTAAAAATTAAAAAAAAAAAAGACAAAGTGAGCAAAAACACAATACAACAATAGATCAGAATCTAATGTCTAAAATTTCACAGAAAAAAAAGTAAAATATGTGAGAACAAATCTGTCATTCCACTGTAGATAAGCCAAAATCAGTACATAGGATAGGGGCAAAATTGACAGTTTAATATAAGAAAAGCAGCTACTGTGCATCACTGTAGGAAAAAAGAACCGTACAACAAAAGTAACAAAAATAAAAAAAACAAAAACAAAAATCACTGTTTATTAAACAATGAAATATTACATTTTTTTACTGTAGCAAACCAGTAAAAATAAAAAAAAAATTGTAGCAAAGCAATAAGAGTAAAAAGGAAAATTATTTATTAAACAATAAAGCAAAACAGTAAAAGTAAAAAAAAAAAACGTAACAAAGCACCAAAAGTTTAAAAAAAAAAAAACAACAATAACAGAAGTAAAAAAAATACAACAACAACAAAAGTAAAAAAAAAAAATCAGCAAACGTGAAAAAAAAAAAAAAAGTAAAAAAACAACAACAACAACAACAACAAAAAAGAAAAAAAAAAGCAGCACATGTAAAAAAAAAAAAAAAAAAGGGAGCAGCCAAGAAAACAACAACAAAAAAGGGAAAAAAAAAACAGCACATGTAAAAAAAAATAAAAAAGAGAGCAGCGAATGGGAAAAAAAAAAAAAAAGAAAAGGTCGCGAAAAAAAAAAAAAAAAAACCGTTCAATGAACAGTGAAATCACTGTTCATGAACAGTGCGCGCGGACAGTGGCAGCTGGCAGAGTAGATTAATGAGGGGCAAAATGGTCCGTTCACTGTTCAGTCCCAAAAAGAAGAAGAAACTTAAGGGCATTTCCGTAATTTCACTGTTCATCGGCTCGGATGAACAGTACCGGCTTACATCCTTTTAGTGTATGTATAATTTCTATCCTGCTTGTTTAAATTATTTACTAATTCGAGCTGCCCTTTGAAAATGCGTTTATTTCTCAACATTTGAAATGGTAACAATTGAAATATTTCATTTAAATGGACCATTTGAAAAAGGTGTTTGGCTATCAATATTTGAAATATGCCATTAGAATGATAAAACAACATTTAATTCAAAATCCAGAAACATGTCCTCCCTTAATTTTAGCTCTATTTGGATATATTTTGAATAGTAATTTGAGAAGGCATCTACAAATTTTCCATGAAGTAGCATGCTCGTTTTAATTCTCAAATTTTTCAACATTAAAATTTTAAATTCATTTTTTCCATGGTAGTTTTTTTTTTCTTTGCTAGAATCTTTTTTTTTTTTTTTTTTTATAGATTAGTTATCAGGTTTTTTACAATTTAAAAAACTATTTTCTATCCAAATACATATTCCAATATTTCTGTTTAAAATATTAGGATTCATGGCTAAAACCTTTTTTTAATAAGTTTTTAATAAATGACTGAAGTTTTAAAAATTAGTTAAAAGAACCTTTTTTTTTTTTGCCTAAAATGGTTAATTAATTTTTTTAAATGGTCAATTAGTGATTGACTGTAAATCATTGATTCACTATAATGTAAATTATTAAATTTCATTGGTTAGTCAACCACTGATTCACTATAATGTAAATTATTAAATTTCATAATGAATTACTGATTGACCATTAGTTAATCACAAATTTTCATAGTTAATTATTTATTGACAAAATCTTAAAAATGACAAACAACCTTTTCCTAAAAAAAAAAAAAAAAAAGTTGGTCTATCTATTAGATTAGGTGATTCAAAAATACAACCCAGTATAATTTTCCCAAAATATTTATGTTTAAATGACTTCGTTCAAATTAGGAATATCTAAATAATAGTTCAGATTACATTTAAATGGTTTTCATTCGAAAAGGTTACCATCCATATTGTTGTACTTAAGGCTAGCAATGTGGGTTGCGACACGACGACACAATTCGAAAACGACAAGAATTTAGTGTGTTCGGGTTAGGAAAAATAGGGGTCAGGTCAAATTTGGGTCACCTGAATTGAACACGGGAAAAAACGAGTCAATTTCATGTTAGACTTGACACCCAAACATGACCCGTATTTTTCATGTGGGTCAATTTCGTATTAATTTCGGATCCGACCCAAACACGACCCGGAATAAGTGTTGATTACTTAATTATAAAAAATTAAAAAAAATTAAAAAAAAAAACCTAAAGCCCCTTTAACCTTTAGATCTAACATCTAAGTCTAGCCAACACTATTTTGCCTCGCCTCCTCCATTCCGCCCAACCTTCTACCCAACATTTCGAATTCAAACCAGTGAAATCACATCTCGCTTTTCGTCTCAAAGAACTCAACTCCCTCTCTGTAAGTCCATGGTATACTGGTATGTTTCTTGATCTCCCTTTTGAGTGGTTTTTTGTTTGTGAAAAATCAATGGATGGGGGAGTTAGAGAGTTGGAAGCCCCACTGGGTGAAGGTCTGAGAGGCGGAGGCTGACGAGGAAGAGTAGGAGGATTTGGGTTATTGTGGTTGTGGAAGGTGTTGGTGTTGGTGTTGGTGAAATGACGCGTCGTTTGACGGAGGTGGTGGTGGTGGTGGTGGGTGGGAGGTGGAGGTGGAGGTGGAGGTGGGGAAAGGTGGGGGTGAGGGGTGGTGGGCTGAGGACGTTTTGAGACTCAAACTTTGAGTGCCGTGGCCGAAGAAGCCACGAGAGAAAAGCTGGCGGCTGGGTCTTGAGCTTTGATTGCTAAGTCAGAGAGAGAGCGAAAGAGGAGAGAGAAAGAGATGGGGTTTGATTTTCATCCAAAATGGACGAAAAACAAATGCACCGTAATTTTTTTTTCCTCCTTTCTTATACGTAATAGATAAAGCGAATGTCTTGATGCAAATTTTTTTTTTGAGAAAAGTCTTAATGTAATTATTGAATCATGATATAATGTCTATATTTAAATATATATAACACATTATGCATGCATACAATATTATTCTTCCATATGTCACCTCTTTGGAACTTGCAGTAATTAGCTAGAATCCAAATGTTCACGCAAATATTTGTGAGTTCTTTGCTGAATTCCATAAATTAAAATTAATATTAACAGTCTTACTATATATATAACACTTTACAATATGCTCCTTAGAATTCTGTATGTTTAAAAATGTTACCACATCCATATCATATATGTACATATATGTGTGTATTACTTATTAGGTGTGTATATACTCTATTATTGGATATGTACATGTATTTATGTAATTTGATAATTTGTTATATAATGTTCATGGTAGGCAAATTAACAAAGACATAGGCAGTCAAGTGCATTGGTGCTTAATCTTGACAAGCTATGTGCAATTGAAACTAGATACGCACACATATAGACATAGTTATATACGAATAGATATGATTATTGATTCGAAATATTTCTCTTTATGTTATTATGTTCTTATGTTTTTTTTTTTTTTAATTTATAGATCGACCATGTTGATCTTGAGGCACAAATTAAGAATATTGATTTAAAGAATTTAGTTCATGTGGACATTGAGCTTGACGAAGATGTGATTGGACTTGAAGGCAATAAACTCAATAAACCATTAAAAAAGAAAAGGTGACGTCAAAAGTTTGGAAATTCTTCGATGTTCTTTCTCTTGATTCAGATAAGAAGTTGAAGAGTGCTTGCAAGAAATGTGAACTCCAATATCTTGCCTTTAGCAAGTACGGGACAGGTAATATGTAAAAACATATTAAAACTTATCCAAAAACTGAAACTAGAGACATTAGTCAAATGCTTATTACTCATCATACTAGTTTGTTTTCTTTTGGCTCTTGTCAATTTAATTCTGAAAAATGATGTGAATTGATAAGTACTTGCATCATTTTGCATGATTTGCCATTCCAATTTATTAAGTATAAGGGCCTAAGGGTAATACTCCAATATTTGTTGTCTGGTGTGGAATTAGTGTTTAGAAATAATGTTAAAGTTGACACTCTTAAGTTGTATAAAAGGGAGAAAGTCAAAGTGAGAAATATGTTACAAGCATGTCTTGATAGAATAAGTTTGATATTTGATTTGTGGACTTCTTTGACTGTTGATGGATATTTGTGCTTGACTGCTTATTATATTGATAAGAATTGGAGTTGCATAAAAAGATACTGAATTTTTTGCTTTATGCCACATTCACACATTCGTATAGCACTATCTGAGAAGATTTTTTCTTTGTTGAGTGATAGGGAAATTGAGGAAAAGATTTTAATATCACTTTTAGACAATGTTGCTTTTAATGATGTCTCGTGGATGCATTACAACTTCAATTGAACTTGCATGGTTTGTTGCTTTACAATGGTGAATTCTTTCATTTGAGATGTTGTGCCCATATACTAATCTAATGTGCAAAATTGTCTGAAAATTATTGATAAGGCAGTTGGGAAGATTCGAGATAGCGTCAAATATGTTAAAGGGTCATAACAAAAGAAGCAAAAGTTTTTAGAATATGTTAAGTTGGTCTCAATGGGTAGCACGAGAGGCTTGTCTCAAGACATAATTATTCAGTGGAATTCAACTTACCCCATGTTTGAAAGTGCCATCTCTTACCAACGTGCTTTTTAGCACTTGGAATTGAGTGATTTAAATTTTAAGCATTATCTTTCAACCGAGGAGTGGGAAAGAGGTCATAAAATTTCAAAATTTCTAAAAAGGTTTTACAAAATAACACTTCTATTTTCTGGTACTAAATATTCCACAGTCAATTGCTATTTTCCAGCAATTTTTGATTGTTACATCACGTTAAAAGCTACTATGGAATCTGGAATGAGTACTTAAGTGTATGGCCTTGGATATGTGGAGCAAATTTCAGAAATATTGATCAGAATTCAACCCCATCCTAGCTTTAGCACTTGTATTGGATCCTCAATATAAGCTGGAGTTTGTTACTTTCTGTTATGACAAAGCTTATGGGAAAAATTCTTCTGAGTTGTTCTAACTATGTACGAAGTTGGAAGCCCTTTTTGAAGAATACAACTTGAAGCTTGTTGAAGGTGCAAATGTCGTTCCACCCTTTAGTAAGAAAAAGGATAAGGGTAAAGCAACGCAAATAATGGATGTAGATGAATTTGATCGTTTCATGATAATCTTCCATTTCCTTTATTTTTTTTATTACTAACTAGTGATTTCATAAACTAATGCTTGTTATTTGTTGTGTAGGAATTTGATGATATCTTCTCTGATTCTTTTTCTAGTGCAAATAGCAAATCGGAGTTGGAACTTTTTTTGGATGAGCCCAGAATGAGAAGGAATGATAATTTGGACATAATTTTTATTAGAAGATAAATCAATGTCGCTACCCCATACTTGCTGCAATTGCTCTTGATATTTTGAGCATTCATGTATCAACAGTTGCTTTAGAAGCTGCATTTAGTATTGGCAGTCGTGTACTTGATCAGTTTTGCAGCTCTTTTAAGCCTGACACTGTTGAGACAATTATTTGCTCAAGAGATTGGTTATTTGGAAGTGAAGGTAAATTTTCCCAAGTTCTCTATTGTTACTTAGCATTATTAAATTAATCACATATCATAAATTCTTTTTCAATATTTCTCATGTAGTTGGAATCAAAACAGTTGACCAATATATAGATGAGTTCATTCAAAATGTTGTTGATCCAACATTAATGAGGAGAAAATAGTTGACCAAGATTCTAACTCTGGATATGCTTAAGTTGTACTTGCCGTGTTTTTTTTTTTGTTAATGTTGGTGTGACTATTTATTTAGTTATATTAATCTATTACAACTCGGTATTTTGTTAGTGTTATATTGTCTAAATTTAGACTTTTTTATGTTTGTATTTGGATTTGTGGACTTTAGTAAGATGTTTGTATGGGACTTTGCCTAACTATGATTGTGAACTTTAAGTTGGAAGTTTAATTTTATTATTTTGTTTTTAATTTTATGATTTTGTATTTGAAAACAAACCTTAACACTTGTTGTTTTGTCAATGGTATGTTCTTGTTGAAGATAAATTATTATTATTCTAGGTTTTTTTTTTTATAATGAATTTGGGATATAATTTTGCTTAAATTGAATTGGTTTTTTGTTAAATTCAAGTTGCGGATTTAATTTGGGTCAAATTCGTATCCCGGGTTGGATTTGTATCGTGGATTCAGTTCGTGTCACGGGTTAAGTTTGAGTTGCGTGTCAAGTTCGGTTCGTGTCTTGTCAACTCGTTACGGATCCGTGTCATGATCGTGTTGCCGATTGAATAAATTTTTGTGTCGCGGGTCGTGCTCGAGTTGACAAAGAAAAAATCGACATGGCTCTAAACAACACTTGACATAAATTGCCACTTCTAGTTGTACCAAACAAAGCTTTCATTTTTCCAGAAGAAAGTTTTTTTTCAACTTGTGATAGGAAATTGAATTTTGCATCATATGATAAAGTTATGTGTAAAATTATCGTTAGACTATATTTATAATAATTTAAAAAGATAGTTTAAAAACATATCCAAACAGCATTTTAATAGCAGATAAAAATGAATTTTAAGCCTGTTTGGACAGTAACTCTAGACGACAAAATACCAATTGGATAATAAAAAAATCTCAATTTTACATCAAATTTTCTTTTTTTTTTTTCATTTAAAAAAAATCAAATTTTAAAGATCTATAACATTCTCAGTTCAAATCTAAATGAGATGATTTTAATATTAAAATGCTCGTAACGACGAGACGAACAAGTAAAAATCTATTTTGCATATTTTTTTCCTATTTCAAAATTTTATGTTGTTTTCTATATTACATAATTTTTTTAAAAAGTTTTCCTTCAATATATAGTTCTAATCCAACCTCCTATCTCCAGATGTCTCCAAAATGGGCTCCAATTCTCAAAATAAAACCTAAAAAATTTTCGAAAAGAAAGAAAGGAAAAAGAAAAAGAAAAAAGAAACCTACGAAACAAATGAGAGAGAATTCATTCTCGTATCATGGACGCACTCGAGTTAAGCCGATTATGAAATCCTAATGGTCTATTTTTTTGAAGCCAATTACGACGTCGTTTTTGAGGATATCTCATGGGGGGGCACTAGTCGAGTTTTCGACAACTGAAGGGGCATTTCCGTCTTTGACAGCGAATAAAATAGGCAGTCCCAAGCGCGGGAAAACGCTCTTAACCCTCTTCCCTCGCAGACACCACTCTCCAGATCACACAAGGGTTTCTCTCTCCTCTTTCTCTCTCCATTTTCTTTTCCATTTTCTCTTCTACTTTCTCTCCCCCAGTTTCCGATCCAGATTTTCTCTTGGAAGAGTAAAAAGCTATGAACGGCGAGAACCGAAGACGCGATTTCAGAGACAATCGGAGCTCCAAGAAGCAGAAGCTGATCCGCAGCGCCGAGGAAGAGCTCGAGGCCAAGCTAGGGTTCGATCTCTTCTCTGAAGGCGAAAAGAGGCTCGGATGGTTGCTCACTTTTGCGTCCGTAAGTTGATTCCGCTGTTCAATTTTTGGCCTGTTTGGTCAATGAGAAAATCGAAAGGAAAAAAAGAAAGAAAAAAAAAAAAAAAAACAGAACGAGCTTCGATTTTGAATTATAGGTTTTCGCTTGGGGGTGAATGGTAATGTTTGTTACTAATTTGTACTCCTACACAGAGTGAAGACATAAATAATCGGCTTTTGGTGTTTCAATTACGATTTAGTTTAGATGTAGTGTTGACCGAATTCACTGAGATTATTCACTCTAAACTGTATAATGAAATTGAAAAACTACCATAAAATTGTACAATTGCTTTTATATGGTCTAAATCCAGTACTTTCTGTTCTCTAATGTGTGACAAAGCTAGAAAATTTCTTTTGGGTGGGGGGGGGGGGGTAATAACTATGTAATGGGCAACTACGAGTTATTATGATCAAGTTTTCATTTTTAGGTGCTGCTATGAAATTTTATTCAAAATTGTAAACTTTTTTTTTTTTTTTTTTTTTTTTAAAGAAAAGTTTAGTGGGGGCAAGCCCCCACTTAGGCCTTCATTTCCTATGTACTTGGTAATGCTTAGAAATGCTGATATATCTACGTGTTTTCCCTTAAAAAGTAACCTTATAGGGACAAAAAAGATTACAAATACACTTCATGTCGAGTGATGGTTCCTCATTGTAATTTTTTCAGTCATCTTCGGAGGATCAAGAAACCAACAAAGTCTATGGTTGTGTGGATCTGTATTTTGTTTCACAGGTAACTTGTTTCAATCCAAAACAATAAGTTGAATTACAAGTGATATTGCTTGAGAGGCTTTCTGGTGGTCAATTTCTTAGTAAAGTGCTTGAATGATTTCTGGTTTTAACGCAGGATGGTTCCACTTTCAAATGTAAATACAAGTTCCGTCCTTATTTTTATGCAGCGACAAAGGTTTCCACTCTTCTGTATATTCACTTACTGGTTTCTGCATTTTGTTTTTGGTTTGTAGTGCCATAGTGTTGGCGATAGATTGTTGTCGATGCTCTGATGTTAAGTTCTCTAATTTTTGTTTTCTCAAAGGGCCAAATGGAAATATGAATGTCAAGATATTTTCTATTTATCGACTAGTTTCTGCATTTTTTTTTGGACCACTTGTATTATTTCTCAAATGGTAATCGGGTAATATCCTGTAATTCATATTGTTTTAGGACAAAATGGAAATGGATGTGGAAGCATATTTGAGACGTCGTTATGAAAGTCAGATTGCCGATATTGAAACTGTCGAGAAAGAAGATCTTGATCTTGTAAGCAACTCTTTTCATCAATAGCCTTAAAATTTCCTTTAGTGCTTGATTATTCTTCGGATATCATTAGTTGGTTAGAAGGAAAAGGAGAACTTCTGATGATCTGGTTGATGAAATCTTACTAGTTTGTTTTGAACATATAGTGTTTGATTATGTACTTATACCATTGGGTTTATTCTAATGTCTTTTGCACACTTCTTGACAGAAAAACCATTTGTCTGGTTTACACAAGTCCTATCTAAAATTGTCATTTGATACTGTTCAACAATTAATGAGTGTGAAGAGTGACCTATTGCATGTAGTTGAAAGAAATAAGTTGAAATCTGATGCTACAGAGGCTTATGAGTTAATACTAAGTGGAAAAAGGTCAGTTTTTTTTTTTTTTTGGTGTTTTTCTTTTAAAGATAAGAGACTTATGGCCTGTCTTGTAGAACAGGGTATTTATCTATTTATTTTGCTGATGTTGCTTTGGTGCTTGATTTGCAGAGAACAAAGGCCCCAAGATTTTCTGGATTGTATTGTTGACCTCCGAGAATATGATGTTCCTTATCATGTTCGCTTTGCTATTGACAATGGTAAGTTCTACTTACTTCTGTGATGATTTTTTCTTAAGTTAAAATGATATTGCTTATATTCTGTGGTATTTCATTCTTCTTAGATATTCGCTGTGGCTTGTGGTATGATGTTAGTATATCGAGTAATGATGTCATGCTCGAGAGGAGGACAGATCTTCTGCAACGTGCTGAAGTCCATGTTTGTGCGTTTGATATTGAGACCACTAAGCTTCCACTAAAATTTCCGGATCCCGAGTATGATCTGATTATGATGATTTCATACATGGTTGATGGACAAGGTTACCTGATAATTAACAGAGAGGTACTTGTGACGGGTTTAAGACAAGTAATTTCTTTGGTTGTTGAAGTTTAACAGTTGTAGATTCCTCCTTTTGTTAAAATATATGCAGGTAAAATTGAATTCATTTGGTTGTTGGGTACCATGTTTCTATGATAATTAGAAAATGTGGGTATTTTTGTAGTCTTTATATTTGTATGTGTTACTCATTGCTAGGGGATGGCTTGCTCCATCGTTTTGATATTGGATTTTCTTTTCCTATAATAGAATTTTGTTTCTTATGCAAGACTCTCTTGTCCCTGTCAAATAATAATATGTTTGTGGATGTTTGTGTGCGTGTATCCTAACTTTGAGAGAAAAAAAAAGAACCAAAAGGAAAAACCTGTAGGGTTGGTATTTGACTTCCTCAATAGCGTGCGGTTAGACTTTGACAACAAAGAACTCAGTTAGTACTTTTGATCACAAATAAGAATGATTTGATAGTTTGCTTGGGAAAAAAAGGAACCCTCTCCATGTAACTAGTAATTGGTGATTTGGTTCTCATAGTCCTAGAATATGTTTTGCATCACTAGTTATTTGTAAAGTTATTTTCACCTAAAATCTATAACACTAAAGGTCTTTCTCGCTGTGCATTTTCTTTATTTCTCACAGATCTTCATATAATATGTGATTCCAATATTCTAACCGGTAAAAATTGTGTGTGTGTGTGTATGGTATTTATTTTATTTTATTTTTTGGCCTTTGGTTGTTGCAATGTTTCTTCAGTAGAAGTCTATCCACAAAATACTTTAGGACTGTTTCCTTACAGATTGCAATTCTTTATTGTCAAGGGCTCAAGGCTACTAGATAGTCTTTTTGTTTCTTCGTGGGTTTCATTACTGCATTTTCCTTCGAGATACTTATTGTTTGTGTATGCCTTATTTACATTACGTAGAACCCAGGTATATCTCATACATGATTGCTATTCTGTTGTCCTTCATTAACTTGGCTACCTGCATTGTTTCTTTGCAGTGCGTTGGTGATGATATAGAGGATTTGGAATATACACCGAAACCAGAATTTGAAGGGTTTTTCAAGGTGACAAATGTGAAAAATGAGGTAATGCATTCTTATGAAACTAATTCTTAGATTCACGCATATCTATTTGTCAATTTTAGTTGCTTAAGTGTTTTTAAATGATGTCCATGTGACACTATGTAAATTATTTTTTGTATTGCAGGTGGAGCTTCTTAAAAAGTGGTTTGCCCATATGCGGGAGGTGAAACCTGGTATATACGTCACCTATAACGGTGATTTTTTTGACTGGCCTTTCCTGGAAAGAAGAGCAGCTCATCATGGGTATAAACTCAGTGATGTATGTAACTCTTAATGCTTTTATTCAAACCACATCACCATCTTTGACTTTTAGCTTGTTTGATACAAAGTAGAGTAGTATAGAATTCTAATGTTCTCATCCCTTTTGGCATGCACAAGTTGTGTATATGAGTACTCATCATTCTTTATGGTATCTTTGAAAAGAGCTTTGTGTTTGACCACACTTGGCCATTGCTATAGATTTGGCTATGGTTTTTTCTTTGTAGCCTTCTATGTTTAGTTCCCAGCATGAAAATTAAGAACCTGGAAGTTATACAAATAAACTTTCTCAGTTTTCAGTCGAGCTAATTTGAATGTTCTCTCTTAAAAAAGAATTGGAATCGTGCTGTCTTGATCACTGTTTGGCTGATATGGACGAAAAGAAACTAAAGGATGTTTTATGAAATTCTAGGGGATGAAGTTTTTGTTTGGGATAGAATTGAATAGTAGGTATCCTTTTGATTTTAACTAACTAGTTTAGGGATGTTGCTTTGTCTTCAATTTTGTTAGATGGGAAACCCCTTTTGTTATATATTTATTTATCTATTACTTTTAGGAGGGCATAGTTTTGTCTTTACGTATTTTTATCATCTCAATCAAATGTTTGTTTCTTATATTGAAAATTCTCAGTTTAGATAAGCTTGTCTAAGTCGTATGACTAGCGATTTATCTATCAGTTCTTGGCGAGCGTCCTCGGTTACAAGCATATCCTATATGTATTGATATTTTTGTACTTTTGCTTTTTTGTTTTTTTTTGCCCCTTCCCTCTCTGGTGAGAGTTCAGGAGGTTGGATTTCAATGCGACAAGAATCAAGGGGAATGTCGTGCTAAATTTGCCTGCCACCTTGATTGCTTTGCTTGGGTTAAGCGTGATAGTTATCTCCCTCAGGGGAGCCATGGCCTCAAGGTACAAGTTCTAATCCCAGCTTTGAATGTTTTCTTTGAAGTGGTCTAGTAACTGTTTCAAAATATAAGAAATGATGTACGTTCATGTTATTAGATATTGGTCCTTAAGTGGGGACTGTTGATGGTAAATGTTAGATGCTTTAGGTTAGAGTTACTGAGTATTTGAAGTCCTATCTAGGGAAGGAACTGAATTTTATGGTAGCATTTTTTCTTTAACAAAACATGCATACATGCAGGAAGTGTTCATATAAATGCTTTGATTGCTATCAATGCAGTTTATTTGATTAGCTAATATGGGATTTTTTGTCATGTTAATACTAAAATCTATCTACCATCAAGTCAAACTACTTCAAGTTTATGGTTTCTCTGTAAATCCTTTTTAAGGGCAGTTGCTTCCTAAGAAATTAATGCTTTTATGTGGCAATCGCTTTCTATGGAAAATTTCAAGTTCTACTTTTAAAAATGGAGGTTTATCAACAATCAGCTGCCAGTAAATTTACAAGAATACTTAATAATAAGCCCAAAAGCACGTGGAAAATAGATGAGTTGATGGATGTTGCCATAAAAAATTACAAATATACATTTCTTAGAAATGATTATGCTATGGTTCTGTTTACTCATTGGGTATGTGAAATAATAATTTATAGTTACGTGTGCTGTTTCTAGTTTATTTTCCACTAGCTGTTGGTAGATGTAAAGGAAACTATTGTCATTTTTATAGCTTTCAATATTATTTAGGTAGGTGAAGTTTTAAGGGAAAGAAAAATAATTCTTTCCATTATATAATTCTGAAGAGTACAGAGGAGATATATACAAGGATCAACAAATCCGTAGGAACTTAATTACACATCTAAGGAGACAATCAAGGAGAAAAAAAAAAAGAAACAGAATATTAGCTAACTAACATCCTAATCTACTAGCTACTATTCCGGTTTTATTAGAAAAGGAATAACAGATCCCTAAAACTTAGGGATTCCAATATCTTCAACACCCCCCCTCAAGCTGGTGTGTAAATGTTTGTCATGCCCAACTTGCTGGTGAGAAGCTCAAAGTTGGGCTTGAATAATCCTTTGGTAAGAATGTTAGCTATCTGTTGCGTTGTAGGAACAAATGGCAAACAAATAACTCCTTCCAACTTTTCTTTTATAAAATGTCGGTCAATCTCAACGTGCTTTGTACTATCATGCTGCATTGGATTGTGAGCTATACTAATAGCCGCCTTGTTGTCATAGTACAACTTCATCGGACCTTCCGTTGGTTTACCAAGTTCATCAAGAATCTGTTTTAACCATAGCATTTCACAAACACCGTGTGCCATGGCTCGGTACTCTGCTTCAGCGCTACTTCGGGCTACAACGTTTTGCTTCTTGCTCCTCCATGTGACAAGGTTACCCCATAGAAACGTGCAGTAACCGGATGTAGATATTCTATCAGTAACTGAGCTTGCTAAGTCAGCATCTGTATAGGCTTCAACAGTCCTTTGCTCACCTTTCTTTAAAAAAACCTCTTTTCCTGGAGTTCTTTTTAGGTATCTCAAAATCTGATATACAGCTTCAAGATGTTCCTCATAGGGAGAGTGCATAAATTGGCTCACCACACTCTTACCGCAAATGCTATATCCTGTCTGGTATGGGACAAGTAGATCAACTTACCCGCAAGTTTTTGGTACCTAGCTTTGTCAACTGGTGCTCCACCTATAGCATCTCCGAGCTTCTGGTTTGGATCTATGGGGGTATCTACAGGTCGGCATCCACTCATACTAGTTTCCTTCAGGAGATCCAGGACGTATTTCCTTTGAGAGACAATCAGCCCCTTCCTTGAACATGCTACTTCCATCCCTAGGAAATATCTCAATGCTCCCAAGTCTTTAATTTCGAATTCTAGAACTAAAGTTCTCTTAAGCCTTTCCATTTCTGCCAAATCATCACTAGTAAGAATGATATCATCCACATATAATATTAAGACAGCAATCTTACCTTCCTTGGACCTTTTTATAAACATGGTATGATCACTCTGAGCCTGAACATATCTTTGGTTCTTCATGGAGCGAGTAAACTTATCAAACCACGCCCTAGGGGATTGCTTGAGTCCATATAGTTACTTCTTCAACTTGTAGACCTTTGATCTGAATCTCTCATCAAACCTTGATGGTGAGTCCATGTAAACTTCTTCCTCCAAATCTCCATTCAAAAAAGCATTCTTTACATCTAGTTGATGAAGTGGCCAATAAAGGTTAATAGAAATCAATAGTAGCACTCTGACAATATTCAATTTAGCAACTGGAGCAAAGGTCTCAAGATAGTCGATTTCATAGGTCTGAGTGAAGCCTTTGGCTACTAAGCAAGTCTTGTACCTCTCAATGGTTCCATCTGAATTACACTTAATTGTGAAAACCCATTTGCAACCCACTGTCTTATTTCCTCTTGACAGATCCATTACTTCCCATGTTTAATTTTTCTCAAGAGCCTTCATCTCTTCATCAATAGCCTTCCTCCACTTTGGAACCTGCAAAGCCTCCTGTACATCTCTTGGAATTTCCACAGAGGAGAATTGTGAAGTGAAAGCAAAGGAAGCAGGGGATAATTTGTCATAGGAAACAAAGTGAGACATGGGATGTTTAGTGCAAGACTGCACACCCTTTCGAGAAGCAATGGGAATATCAAGATCATCAAAAGACTCAGAGGAGGGATTTTTACCTAGGACTTTAGATACTTCAGATTCTTTCCCCGGTTCAAACTTATGGCTTTGAAGAGAGGAGGGGACTTTATCTTTTGAACGGTAATTTCTCCTAAAGTAGGTCTGCAACTTAGTACATGTTATGTTCTTGTTTTTTTCTTCTGTTGGATTGTTTTTTTTCATATGGCATTAAAGATAGAGGAATCACTTCTCCTATATTATCTACACTTATTTACCTTGTTCAGAATCTAAACAATTTCTGTTGCTGAGAACATTTGGATCGGAATTTTCAAAGAAGTCGATTTCACTTTGAACATTTTCTTTTCCCTGATTTTCCTTCAACAATGTTGTAGGATTTGAATCATCAGGATCTAAAAAAAAAATTGATATTTAGCAATAGTGTCCTGTCGAGTATTTTGAAAAACCGATTGTTCTTCTGGGATTTGAATAACATCATAATTCGAATCTTCCCTTTCTCTTCCCCCCTAAAGATGAGTTTCAAAAAAAGGTTTGTCTTCAAAAGAAGTTACATCCATGGTTATGAACATTTTCTTTGAGATAGGGTCAAAGCACTTGTACCCTTTCTGAGTTGGTGCATATCCAACAAAGACACATCATGTGGCCCTAGGATCAAGTTTCCCTTTACTGTGATCATGGTTATGAACAAAGATTGTGCATCCAAATATTTTTAGAAGAATGTCAGAAATGAGCCGAGTCGAAGGATAAATGTTTTGAAAGACACTTAACGGGGTTTTGAACTTGAGAATCTAGAAGGCATCTGGTTAATCAAGTATGTTGCTGTCAAAATTGCTTCACCCCAGAGATACTTAGGGACATTTTTTGAAAAAAGTAATGCTCTAGCCACTTTTAAAAGATGTTTATTTTTTCTCTCAGCTATTCCGTTTTGTTGAGGAGTATCATTACATGATCTTTGGTGCACAATTCATTTTTCAAGAAAAAAAGGTCCAAGAGTTTTATTAAAATACTCTTTTCCATTATCACTTCTAAGGATTTGAATTTTAGTTTGAAATTGGGTGAGAACCATGGTGTAAAAATTAATGAAGACACTTTTAACTTCTGACTTTTCTTTTAACATATAAACCCAACTTAACCTTGTATGATCATCTATAAATGTTACAAACCATTTTTTTCCTGAGGGTGTAACAGCCCTAGAGGGACCCCAAACGTCAGTATGGATCAATAAAAAAGGTTTTGTGGGTTTATAGGGTTGTAAAGGGAAAGAAGAACGATGATGCTTAGCCAATTCACAAAACTCACATTGCAAAAAAGAAGGATTTTTATTCTTAAACAAATCAGGCAATAAGTATTTCAAATAATGGAAATTTGGATGACCTAATCTATAAGTCCATAACATAATTTCCTTATTGTCAACAAAAGGGACATAACCATAGCATGTACTTTGTACTGGCCTTTTTGATTTTCATCCTTCTTCAAAAAAATAAAGTCCTCCACTTTCTTTAGCACTGCCAATCGTCCTCCCCGAGGTCAGCTCTTGAAATTCACAATATGAAGGAAAGAAATTAACTTTACACCTAAGATTATTCGTTTATTTACTTATTGACAACAGATTGCATGACAGATTAGGAACATGAAGGACTTTATGGCGAGTGAGTGAGGGAGAGATAATAATGGACCCTACTCCTGCTATGACAGACAATGAACCATCAACAATTTTGATTTTTTTGTTTCCTGCACACGGATTATAGGAACAGAACAGTTTTGAAGATCTAGTCATATGGTCAGTAGCACCCGAGTCAATAATCCATGAACAATATGGATTTGATTTTTCACAAGAAAGAGTTGCAATAAGATAATTACCTTTTTGAGCCAAAGAACAGGAAGGATTTGAGAACTGTGGAGATTGGATGAGCTTGTATAAGTGGTTTAGTTGTTCCTTTGTGAAGGAATGCATCTTTGAACTGACTCGTTTCTCTTGAGAATCATCGCTCACAGTTTGTAATGCCCTGCCTTCACCTCCGTTCTTCTTCTTTTGGTTTGGTGGCCTCCCATGGATTTTCCAGCAAGTTTCCCTGGCATGCCAAGGTTTCTTACAATGGTCACACCAAGGCTTTTTCTTCCTGTTCTCCGAATCTGGGCCTCTAGAGATTAAGGCTGAATTCTCTATGTCGGAACTATTCTTTGGTTCATGTTTTTTAAGCATCACTCTACGCCTTGACTCCTCCCTCTGAACTTCAGAAAAACTTCCTTTATTGACGGTAAAGGCTTTCTACCAAGAATTCTGCCTCGCACTTCATCAAGTTCTTGGTTGAGCCCGACTAGAAAGACATAAACACGATCATTCTCCTCCTTTTTCTTATGACAAACACTGTCCTTTCGGCAGTCCCAATCGTCCTCATAACAGAGGTCCAACTCCTGCTAGAGCGTTACAAGTTCATTGTAATAAAATGTCACATCTCGATCTCCTTGTTTTGCCTTCCAAAGCTTTGTTTACAGATCGAAAATTTGGGACGAATTTTCCACATCTGAGTACATGTCCCAAACTGCTTCCCATACATTTCTTGCAGTTGGCAAGAACAGGTGGGGCTTTCCTATTGCTGGATCCATCGAATTGATGAGCCACACAATCACTGAAGAATTTTCGGAGCGCCATGCCTTCAAACTCAGGTTGTCAGGGGCTGGTTGCTGTATTTCTCCAGTCAAATGGCCAAGTTTTCCTCTACCGTCAATTGCAAGCCTTACCAATTGAGCCCACTCGAGATAATTGCTGCCATTCAGTTTATGAACAATCAACTGCAGGGACAGATTTGGACTCGAATGTTCCACGCTGCTAACTTGGATGGTGCCGGTGGATTGTGTTTGAAGTGTCTCTGAGGATGAGGTAGAATCGATAACTGTTCGGGTGTTTTTTTTCTGAGCGCCAGTCATCGCTGCCCTAAAATCCAGGGATGATTTTTTTGGCTTTGCTACCATGAAGTTTTAAGGGAAGGAAAAATAATTCTTTCCATTACATAATTCTGAAGAGTACAGAGGAGATATATACAAGGATCAACAGATCTGTAGGAACCTGATTACACAATCTAAGGGGACAATCAAGGAGAAAAAAGAAGGAAACAGAATATCAACTAACTAATATCCTAATCAGCCAGCTAATATTTGGGTTTTATTAGAAAAGGAATAACAGATCCCTAAAACTTAGGGATTCCAATATCTTCGACAGTAGGCTTACTAGTTTTTAGGCAATAAATATAAATGTACAACCAAAAACATTTTAGAAAGTTATTAGGATTCTTATTAGACTTTTAATACTGTGCTACCAAATATGCATTATGGCGATGCTATTTCCAAATAGTCCCTAATTATTTTGGCCGGTGAGTCGCTAAATTTATTTTCATTAGCAATTTTGTTTTCTAGACCCTAAATTACCATGTTCTTTGAAATTTAACAACATTGGCCATCATGTGATAACTTGAAACTCCACAAAGGTAGTCAAGTTAACTGCACATGTTATCTTCATTGTACTTGACAGCCCTTAGAAAATTATAATACTGAATAAGGTGAGGTCAATGTTCAAGATCTTGCCAAAGACAATTGGTTCTTGGTGTTCATGCTGAGTTACTTATTATTAGTGCTTTGATGAAAAATTTTTCAGATGTTTATGCAGTGTTGTATCCACTGTGATGAAAGTTACTACTCTTGTACTGGTATAAAATATCATAACTTTATATTGTTGGACAACTTTATGCACATATGATCTTGCATATTTCTTAGAAAAGATTCTTGGTCTTACTTCAGGCTGTCACAAAAGCAAAGTTGGGGTATGATCCCTTGGAAGTCAATCCTGAGGATATGGTTCGTTTTGCAATGGAAAAGCCGCAGGTACAACATAATGGAATATTTTTGATATTTTTTATTTCTCAGTTTAATTGCATGATCTGTGTTGACTCTGTTCAGGTTGTTGTTGTTCCTGTTTAACACTCTTGCCATTATTGCGTTGCTACCTCATTTGGATTCTGATTGAGCAAAATACAGTTAGGCCTTTGATTAAATGTAGTCGGTTAAGGTTTTGGCAACCTCAGATGTAGAAATTGCTTTAATTGGGAAATGATTGGAAAGGTTTCCTTAAAGTTGGTTTCACAATGGTGCATGGTCAAAAAGTCAGGTTTCCTTAAAGTAGGTTTCGCAATGGTGCATGGTCAAAAAGTCCAAGTAAATTATTTAACCAGCCAACTGGTATTTTTCCATGTGGTTACAAGACGCTCATTTTTTGGAGTCTTTAATGCATCTGTTCAGGGCTTCCATCTTTTTCTTAAACGTTGCTAATTGGCTTTCACTTTCTCTCTTATCCTTTGCTTTATACCCTTTAGCCCATAATGCTTCTGATCAAAGCCCTTGTTTTGACTTGATTTGTTTAGCAAGTAAGGATCACTACTTTTGGTATGTTGCAAAGGATGATAACTAGATTCTTTCACCTTGACATATTAAATCAGTGAATAAAAACATAGATGATCTTTTCAGCATTGCCGATTCAGCTACTAAGGCTACATTTTTTTTTTCGTGTGGGGGGGGGGGGGGGGGGGGGGGATCCTCTCAAGGATAAATGTATCTTCTTGTTGGAAAACCTTGTACCATATGATCAACGAAAAAGCTGTAACTCATTAGAAATGTAATTTAGCAGTTTTCTTTCTGGGGTGGTGCTGTAATTGAGAATTTGACGCATATATCTTTCTTGGTCACTTTGGCATTAATTAGAAGGCTGCAAATACTTTCGTGTATCTAGTGTGGTATCAAAGAGTGGTTTTGTAATTATTCTTGTTTTTCGTTCCAAAAAGAATTGAGGTGTGGTTTTGTTGCTGACGCTTCTCACCAGCTGTGGTACTATACATTCATAGTTTTTTTTTAAATCTTGTCTTAGTTGCTTATGTTTCTTAATTACCTAGGAGATACAAGTGAATTGTGTATTTCATTTTAATCCTTTCTGCTAAGGTCCTTGAGCAGTTTGTTGGTTTTGGTGGACAGTTTGTTTTTATGCTTCTTGGTTGTGTGCAGTTTAGTTGATTTATTTCTTCAACAAAAAGCTCACATATGTTTATTTATTTTTTTTGAGGGAATGAAAAGCTCATATATTACAAACAAAGAAAAAGAGAGGAGTGATATTTTGGTTCAATTGGAGATACTTGTGTACAGTTTATGACAAACAAAGAAAAAGAGAGGAGTGATTTGTTGGTTCAATTGGAGACCCTGGTGTGGAGTTTCAGGGTTTGAGAAGAGCTGAGAGTCCTTTGAGGAGTTAAATTTGGTTAGGGCTTTAGCTTGATGCATCAAGGGTCCATCCATACTGTGATATGTGACTACGAGCGCACAACCCAAAAGCAGTAAATAAAGGTTGTAAACCTTAAAAGTAATCCACATATAAAGAGAGCAATGACCATTGCTGTTTCCATTATTATATAGTTTGAAGACCACAATGGATCTATGCTAAGGTTATTTATTTACAACGGAAATTGCGAATTAGCCTCTGATATAAATTATGTGGTTAATGGGTTAAGTACGAAGACAAACATTTTGATCTACTTCCATATATAATTCCCTGCCTAAACGCTAACATTATGGTGTTAAGGAACATGCTGATAAACAGTTGTACTGAGATTTGTTTTTTAAAACTATTTGATTGATTGTACTTTGTATTATGCCTGGTTGTCATCGGTTCTTTATTTTCTATCTTTATTTTTACTTTTCCTATTTAGTTGGTATTCTGTTTGATTTTGTACGTTACTTCTCTAGGAAACATTTCTAATATGCCTTTTTTTGTCTTTAATTACTTTTTACAGATGATGGCCTCCTATTCTGTTTCTGATGCTGTTGCAACTTATTTCTTGTACATGACCTATGTTCACCCCTTTATTTTCTCTCTGGCAACTATTATTCCAATGCCACCAGATGAAGTCTTGCGGAAGGGTAGTGGGACCCTTTGCGAAATGCTTCTAATGGTCCAGGTGGGTTATTTTTCCCCACATATACCATTACACTAGACCTCTATGCTTCCCTTGTAGTGTATCCTCCACGTTGCTTTCCTTCACAAACATATATCAGTACTTGAGCTATTTTGTGTGTGTGTGTGTGTGTGCATGTGGTTGTTGCTTTTTAATAAGTAACTTTGCTTTTTATTCAGGCATACAAGGCAAATGTTATTTGCCCAAATAAACACCAATCCGACCCAGAGAAGTTTTATAATAATCGTCTTCTTGAAAGTGAAACATACATTGGTGGTCATGTTGAATGCCTTGAAAGTGGAGTTTTTAGATCAGATCTTCCAACAAGTTTTAAGCTTGATCCGTCTGCCTACGAGGTTTGTTGTCTTTGTCCACTTCCAATTTTCTTCCATTCCGTAAGTGAGGAAACTAGTTCTTGGTTTGTCTGTCATTTTCACCAAAATTTTGGTCGTTGTGATTTGGCTTGAACTGGCTGTTTCACGCATATTGGTACACTACATAAGTTTTCGGGCACTGATCAATTATGAGACAATTTATGTTTTCATTCTCTTGTCTATAGCATTCAAAGGTCATACTGATGAATCATGTGTGGTTCACAACGGTTTAATTATTTACGTTATTCCCATTATGTTGTACCTAGGTTTCTGTATAAATCTATGCAAATGCGATGCTTGATCTACTGCTTTTGTGTTATATCCTGATTGGTTGTGTGTGACTTTGTGTCGCCTGTTTTTCCTTCTTCATTGGGTCTTCCTTATAATTTCAGTACTTTATGATTTAACCTTCAATGATATATTCAACTTGACATTGCAATATATATATATATATTATTTCCAGCAATTGATTAACAACCTTGATCGTGATCTGCAATATGCTATAAGAGTGGAGGGAAAGATGGACTTGGATGCGGTATCCAATTATGATGAAGTGAAAAATGCTATTTTTGAAAAGGTATTGCTTGCTTTAATTTCCTGAGAGTGTAAACTTTCAATACAGTTCATGAACTCAAGGCTATTAACATTTTCTAAATTTCGATAATCATATATTATTTTCAAACATCCTTTTCATTTTCTGATTGATAGACTAAGCTCCTTCAACAACACTTCTGATTGCTTAATTGCATTTTTTACTAATTGATTATTCACTGATTTTGAGGTTAAATATCTGAGTGCTTTAGGCAGAAACATAAATTCCTATGTTTTGCATTCTTTACCCCCTAATTCAGTCTCCTCTTCTAATGCACTCATACGTTTGCAGCTTGAAAGGTTGCGAGATGAACCCATACGTGAAGAATGCCCCCTTATTTATCATCTGGATGTAGCTGCAATGTATCCCAACATCATTTTAACAAACAGGCTCCAGGTATGCTGGTTAATTTGGAATGCCAAATTTTATATTTCGAACTCTTCATCATCTAAGGGTCAACTCTATCCATAAGCATAATTCTAGCTATTTAAATTTTGGTATTTTCTGAGCTACTTATTGTTCGAAAAAAAATCACTTTAATTACTAGCAATGCCTCTTTGCCTTACTGGTTGTGTACATTAAATTTATAGCTTTGTATGAACTTGCATTTGTAGGAATGTCTTAGTACATCAGATCTTACTTGAATGGACACTGTAAACTTACCTCGTAACACTATATCACCTCATAACTTGGTATGTGGTCAGAACTTGGGAGTTATTCTGCAAATCTTTTCTTCTTCATTTCAGTCAGAATTTGCATCTGCTTTGTTAAGATTATGGATTCAGCTAAAGAAGAAGCTAAAAAATTTTTTAGCTTCGTTTGGTTGGAGGAATGGAGAGGAGGAAGGAAGGAGAGTGTTGGAAGGATGGGGAATCTGAAGGTTGGAGAGGATTATATAAATCCCTCATGTTATTTGGTAAGATGGAGGGAGAGTTGAAAGGATGGATAATAATATTTTAAACAATTACTCAACGTTTAAAATTGCGCAATCGGTTATTAAGGTGTTTTCTGTTTGCGAGTTAAGGCGTAAGCCTTAATGCGTTTTGAGGTGTAAGCCTCGACATAAAACCATAAAATAAGTCAAAAAAATATAGAAAATCTAGCAGGTAGAAATCTCGTCTTCCTCGGCCTCACTCCCTATCAATTTCCTCTTCCTAGTCAATAAAAAAACAAGTGGAGAAGAACCACAAGAAGAACGAGAAGAACACAGTGGCCAACAATGGAGGATTTTTGAATGAGGAGCAGCCAAATGACAAACGTTTGTTTCTGAGGATTGTCAAAGTTCTTCTAGGGTTTCTTTCAGCCTGAAAGATGGGCTGATCTGGGTTTTTTCTTTTTTTGTTTTTTTTGTTTTTTTTTAAATTAGCCTTGGCCCTTGGGCCTTTGGTCTTTGGGTTAGAAACTTCTAACAAATTGAGGCAATGCCTCTTCAATTGAGCAATAATACCTGCAATTCTGTACGTCTCAACTTAGAGGGGCGTACGCAATTTTTTCTGCCCTTGAGGCTTAGGCCTCGTTACTTTTTTTCACCGCACCTCTTATTGCACAATTTTAAACACTACAATTACTATATTGCTCATTTTATAATTTGTTCACAATTTTTTTTGAATGTTTAAATTGTCTTTTCACTTAAATATGGAGGGATTTGGTGAATCCTCCCATTGATGGAAGGATGCAAATTGGTGGCCCCAAGGGCAGAGTCTCGCCCTCCATCACTCCTCTCCCTCCCATCCTCCCTCCAACCAAACAAAAGATTTCTCATCTCCCTCCACCACTCTCCATCTACCCCTCTCCATCCCTCCAGCTCTCCCTCCAACCAAACATACTTAAGAGTTCATGTGGCTTTTAGTTGTCTTGTTTCTTTTGCAATCATGTTAAGCTACTCGTATATAACGGAATTTTGTTGTCCTACTTATCAGAAATGTTCGATTGTTTTGCTTATTTGCATTTTCTGATCCTTCATGTCTTTTGTTTTTGTTGCTTTTATCAATGAGAGGTGTTTTTCTTCTATATAAAAAAAGTTTTTGTTGCTATTGTCTTAGTCTTTTTATGAACTATCTTTTCTTTTAATTGGCCATCACATGCATGTTCTGTGGTTGGTAAGAGATCAAAGAAAGAATAAGAGAGAAAGAATCATTACTTCTTGAAATTATTTGTCCATTTCAGCCACCGTCAATTGTTACAGACGAGGTTTGCACTGCTTGTGATTTCAATCGACCAGGAAAAACTTGTCTTCGGAAGCTTGAATGGGTTTGGCGTGGTGAAATCTTCATGGCAAAGAAAAGGTATTTTTCGTAATAACCATATGCCTCTCCCCCATTCCTCACAATGGTTCAAGCACTTTTATTTGGGTATGCTAGCAATAAACTAATTGATGATTGTGTTTTGATGACATTTGCATAATAGTGACTACTACCATCTGAAAAAGCAAATTGAGTCTGAATTTGTTGATGGTACTGAGATCCAGTTAGCAAAATCTTTTCTTGACCTACCTAAGACAGATCAACAATTGAGGCTTAAAGATCGTCTAAAGAAGTACTGTCAAAAGGTATAATATTCTTCTCCTCTCTGTTACAATGATTTTCCTTAAATGAATCCAGAAATTAATTTTGCACGCATCTTGAAGGCTTATAAACGAGTGTTGGACAAACCGGTCACTGAAGTTCGAGAAGCAGGAATCTGCATGAGGGAAAACTCATTCTATGTCGACACTGTTCGCAGGTGAGCAGTTTGGGTGTCCCTGCATATAATTTTACCATTTTCCCCCCAACCTGACAGAATTTGCAAAGAGAACATAGATATTAACTAAATTCCCAAACACTACTGTTACAACATTTATTCATTAAATTTCACGTTGACTAGTTGATTAATATCTCTCTCTCAAACACACACTGTCTATTCTGGAATTATCTTTTTTCTTACTAAGTTGTATTTTCTTTGATCTTCTTTCTAGCTTTCGAGATAGAAGATATGAATACAAAGGACTTAATAAGGTCTGGAAGGGGAAGTTGTCTGAAGCGAAAGCTACTGGAAATTCTATAAAAATCCAGGAAGCACAAGTATGAAACCTTTTCTAAGCTTGTTGAAAATTAGTTTTTATTTGCCATCACCATGATCGTCAATATGACTACTACCAATCTCAATCTTGTCTTTTTTTGATTATATGCTTACCAATATTTGCAGGATATGGTAGTCCTTTATGATTCATTACAACTTGCTCATAAGTGCATTCTCAATTCCTTTTATGGATATGTCATGCGCAAGTGAGTTTGTTCACTTTGTCTTTGCTTTGTTAATCTCATGTTGAATAGATTTTCTTTACCACATTCCTTGTTTTTCCAGGGGTGCAAGATGGTACTCTATGGAAATGGCTGGAGTGGTTACATATACTGGGGCAAAAATTATTCAAAATGCCCGCTTACTGGTTGAAAAGATTGGAAAGCCGCTTGAGTTAGACACAGATGGTATCTGGTGTGCACTTCCTGGATCTTTTCCAGAGAACTTTACTTTCAAAACAAGGTATGTATGTACTCTCAAGTCTCAACTATCCATATCATTATTATTATTATTTGTTATTGTTATTTTTTTTTTTTCTGGAAAATATCACTATGGTGCTTTGTTTTTTAACTCTTTCTCAATTTGGTACCTTGATATTTGGAAAATCACATTGAGGTAGCAATTATACCAAAAAATATCGCCCTATGCCTGTTTTTGAGATGTGAATTTTCGTTTATGCCCTTTTACTCAAAAAATGTTGTTAAAGAATTAATAATAGTGGAAAAAACATTTGACAAAAAAATGCATTCGAAAACAAAGGGAACAACTGAATATATAAATGTTTGGACTAAATGGGCAAAATTGTTATTTATGTCCTAAAAAATGCACTCAGGGTACCTACAATATATGTTCTTAATTGATAGGGTACCCCAATGAGATTTCCTGAACATCAAGGTATCAAATTGGACAAATATCAAAACACAGGGTACCAGAACGATATTCCCTGCGTTGTTTTTTTTCCCAAAAGAAACAGAACTTCACTAAACTATCCGTATGATTATTTGCATATCATGATCACCAACGGTTGTCAAAATTATTTCTCATCTGTGTAAGAATTTATTAAATACATAAGCTTTTGAGTGTATAACAATTTGGTTGTTCTCAGTTTTGAAGTATGCTGGTATTTATCAATTTATTTATCTTTTTGAAAAGATGCTGACTACTGTTCGAGAATATAATCTTTTAGGGACATGAAGAAGAAGCTGACTATCTCGTATCCATGTGTCATGCTTAATGTTGATGTGGCAAGAAACAACACAAATGATCAGTACCAGGTAATCTTGAAACTTTTTTTTTTTTTTTTTTCTATTTCCATTTCATATGTCGTGGCCTAATATTTCTTAAATGCTTAGAATGGACAAATACGAGCTTGACAGGACGGAAAAACTAATTTCAACTCTTCTATACTCTTAACAGACCCTCACAGATCCAGTGACAAAAACTTATACAACTCGCAGTGAATGCTCAATTGAATTTGAAGTAGATGGGCCATACAAGGTAAGTTCACAATGCTTGAATTTAATTCTTGCTCTGATGTAATTTGTTACTTAAGTATTGATTTAATGCAGGCAATGATTCTTCCTGCTTCAAAGGAAGAGGGAATCTTGATTAAGAAGCGATATGCAGTTTTCAATGACGATGGAACTCTTGCCGAACTTAAAGGTTTTGAAATCAAGCGTCGGGGTGAGCTGAAGCTCATCAAAGTTTTCCAGGTGCCCCTTTCTATTTCCATTGCTCTGTGATATGCCTGTCACAACTGAGAGTTGTCTTCTTCACTCTGTATTAGTATTTGCTTAGGGGTTTAGATAGATTAAATAATAGTTTCTGTTAAACTGAAGGTTCGTAAGTCTTCTCATGTTAATCTGGTATTTAATGGGTGATGAAGTATTTGTTTGTGCTTATTACTGCCATTTGAGAGAGACAAGTCATATTTATGATTATTAACAGTGAGGATGGTAAAATGAATTTGTTTCTCACCGTCTTTCCTTTGTTTTTGATTATGCTACATTCTACAATGAAAGGAAGTTTTCTTATTAAAAGAAGCAGTCATGATAATAAAAGTTCCAGTAAATGGATTCCGAAGCCCGATTCTATCAATGTATCAAGCAAAGATAACCATTTGATAGCTTACATATATTATGCTTTGGAACCATCAAAGCTGTTTTCTACAGGCAAGCTGCTAAAGTAATTATAAACTTGAAGAATGAAAAATAATTTGGAAAATATATTATCTTGTTTTTCATGTTTATTATCTGTATTTAATTATAGAGTCTCATTTATTTTTTCTTTTGTTTTGTTGATGTATGTAAAAAACCTTTTTTTAATTGTAGGCTGAACTTTTTGACAAGTTCCTCCACGGCTCAACGTTAGAGGAATGCTATTCAGCAGTTGCTTCTGTTGCCAACCACTGGCTTGATCTTCTTGATGTATGTTCCTTTGGTTCCGATGCTATTATACTTTGTTGTCCCTTCTCTGGTCAGTGCAAATGATGTTTTCCTTTTTTCTTTCACAGAATCAAGGAACAGATATAGCAGATAGTGAGTTGCTGGATTATATATCAGAATCAAGCACCATGAGCAAGTCCTTAGCAGACTATGGTGGGCAGAAATCATGTGCTCTGACCACTGCAAAACGTCTTGCTGATTTTCTTGGTGATGCAATGGTCAAAGATAAAGGGCTTCGTTGTCAGTATATAGTTGCATGTGAACCAAAGGTAATCTGTTCTGTCCAGCTAAAGAAATAAGCATTATTAATCCTTTCATAACTTACCTGCTTGTGACACTTATCTGCTTTGATGTTAACTTGAATAGGGAACACCGGTGAGTGAGCGTGCTGTTCCTGTTGCAATATTTGAAACAGAGCCTGGTAAAGTTTCTTGTACCGACCAATTTCTTTTTTATCCTTTTGTTTTCTTTTTGGGTTCTATATAATAATTCAAGCTTGTGCTTTTACGTTTCAGAAATAATGAAGTTTTATGTACGGAAGTGGTGTAAGATCTCATCTGATGTTGGCATTCGATCTATCATTGATTGGTCATATTACAAGCAACGACTTAGTTCTGCAATTCAAAAAATTGTCACCATTCCCGCTGCAATGCAAAAGGTTCTATTGCTCGAGAATTGCTATTTGTTGCAGTTTTGATGTTGACTCTTCCTTTCCTTCTCTTTCTCTCTCACATGATACACGTGCATACACTTGCGCAAGCCTGTCTATGATTATAGTTTGTTAACTAAGATTGTGTCGTCTCTGGATGGACTTTTTATTATCTGAATATCAGTCTGTATATTTATTATATGCTGAAAGCAAGTAAAACTTGTTCAGGTCTCGAATCCTGTCCCTAGGGTGGCTCATCCTGATTGGCTGCATAAGAAGGTTCGTGAGAAGGAGGACAAATTTCGACAGAAGAAACTAGCAGATATGTTCAGTTCACTGAAGAAAGATAATGTGCTGAAAAGGAATGATGATGCTGTTGAAAGTAATATGGTGACAGATAAGGAGAATGTTGAGGATCTTGAAGACTTTCAAAAAAGTAAAAGTTCCATAAAGGGACCTAGACCAGTTGTTCGATGTTATGAAGCTAGTAACAAGCGTAATTCAGTTGAGAATATATCAGAAATCAATCTGCAACAGTCTGATAACAGTGAGAAAGAGAATCAAATGCAAAGCGAGACCGTTGACAGAAATGTGGATTATCAAGGATGGCTTGAAACAAAGAAGAGAAAGTGGAAAGATACTCTCAGCAGGAGGAAAAAGCAAAGGTACTCTGTTTTTTAACATACAAATAAAGGCCCATTGGTTTGCTGAATATTTATTCTCTAAACTAGAAATTGTCAAAGCCCATAGGCATTTCAACTAGATAAGGTCCATTGTAGCATCAGTGCAATTTTGTGGCTGGTAGTAGTAACTGTCATGTGCATATGGTTTCAGAGGCTTTATGCATATGGATCCAACAATGTTAATCACATAAAATGCCAAAGAACATACTAACACTTTTTGTCCCTGGCCTAAGCAACTTGAACTTGCAAGCAATATTATGTGCACAATATTGTTATAAAGTTTGGACGGATCCATCAATATACTTGATTCATACTCTGTTAGCTTACCGTTCTTCCACAAAAGTTTGAATCTCTATGAGATTTGTCTACTATACAACAGTCCCTTCATGTCAGGGACAACTCATCAGTAGAGGATCCGACATGTGAAATTTAACAGATTGGTAGGTTTCAGATTTAGAGATCTGATCTGTGTATTAGTTGCCTCCCTAAAAGCTTAAATTAATAGAATTCAATCTCAATAACTTATATCAAAACTGAAAACTAGATAAATTGCACAATCGACTTATTTAGAGTATTCATGTGAGTGTTGCCCAATTATACCCATTGCACATTACACATTCATAGGTGTTTGCTTTTGTTATCATTGGCAAGTTTTGTTCAACGATATTTTGACAGTGTAGATTTGAATATAGGTTTGACCGATTAGGCAATGCGACAGCGACAAATAATGCTCATGGTCTTCCTAGGCTGCTTAGTCAAGCAGAAAATCATAAACAAGTCAAGGGTGGAACAGGCGTTAGTTCCTACTTTAGGAGGCAGGAAGTTGCCCTAACACGTTGCCACTGGCAGGTAAATTTTTGTTTTAAGTCCAGACATTCAATGAGAAGTGGTACTTTGTGATGGCTTAATCTCTCTTTATTTCAATTAACTTCCTTCTTTTTTTTTTTTTTTTTTTAAATAAATTTCTTATATCCAGATAGTACAACTAGTTCCAAGTTCTCAGAGTGGTCAATTTTTCGCTTGGATTGTAGTAGAAGGAATAATGCTTAAGATTCCTGTAACAGTTCCTAGAGTGTTTTACATCAATTCTAAAGCTCCATTAGAAGATAAATTTCCTGGAAGGCGTGCCAGCAAAATTCTTCCACATGGAAGGCATAGTTATAACCTATACGAGGTATAAGTAATAACCGAGCTCCCTGTGTGTAATCTGCTTTTGTTAAAGGCTTTCAAGGCTTTATGTTCCCTTTCTCATTATTTTTTGCAGGTTTCAATTGATGAGGATCAGTTTAAAACAGAGAGCAAAAACCTTGCAGCACTTCTTGCTGATCCAGAAGTTGAGGTTAGCACTTAGAATATTCGTTGTTAAAATGAACAATGGAAGAACAGATAAATACTTGTTTCTTATCTGCATAGGTTTCTCTCAATGAAACTAAAAGAGAAATTTAATGATTTCACTATGTACTTAGAGGGAGATAATGGCTTTTGGTCTTCTAGTTTCATGCTTTCTTTGTTTTAATTTTCTATTTCTGTCTTGTTTTCGTTTTCTGTTTTTTGAGGATTTCTCATCCTCTTTCCTTTCTATTTGATTTTTAATCGATGAAAGGAGTTTTTCTTAAAAAAAAAAAAAAAGGAAGCTCTTTTTATATGCATTAGGAGGTACCTTATTTTATTTGGCCTCAGATTTGAAATGTTATTCTATAATCTTCGTTTTGTATAGAGAACCTGGCTTCCTGTTTGTAAAACTTAAGTTTTATGCAAGGGTTTCTGATATTGTTGCTGATAGTTTATGTATACAGCAAAAATTTGTTGTTTCTTGCATATATATATATATATATATATATATATCACCATCAGCACATTGAGTTTTATTTACCTGTACAAGTTGCAAGTTTCTTGATTTTTTCTTCACCATGGTGATTAAGCTGTAACATCACTTTATGGCTTATGCAACAACCATCAGCGATATAATTTCCCAAATCAAACAGAAACTTCTTTTATACAAAGTAGTTTTTTTTTTTTCCTTGCATTTTTTATGGAAATTAATATTAACAATTATATATAGCGGTCCAGTTGGAGAAGTAATAAGAATGTTTGATTGTGTTTATTTCAATTGTTTGATCAGGGCATATATGAAACAAAGGTATCATTGGAGTTCAATGCCATTGTTCAGCTTGGTTGTGTGTGTAAGGTGGATAAAACTGCTAAAAAGAGAAATATTCAAGATCACTGGAGTTTGAGTGAACTGCAGATGAAAACTACAACTGAATGCTCTTATTTGCAGCAATCCATTTCTTTCTTTTACTTGTATCATAGGTAATATTTCAATACTCAGTCACTGAGGTTAATCCTTTTTCAATCTCCTTTTTAGTGATTTCGAGTAAATTATTTCATACTGCACTTGGACTTCATGCATATATATATATATATATAAAATATATTTTGCTTCTTTACATGGTGTAATCCTTCTTTTTTTTTTTTTCCTGGGTTGTTATGCACCTTATTATTATTTCTTTCTTTTCTTTTTCTTTGTTTGATTCTTCTATTCATTAGTGCTTGATACATATGCGTCAAATGAAGACTTTAAAGAATGATGCGTTATGTTGATAATGTCAGACGAATTCTATTTGCATCCCAGAAAATGATTCTTTTATTTTATACTAGAATTACAAAAAATGCAGTAGTTAAATATGTTTTTATTTACGTGAGAATATATTTCGTGCTAGTTTACCTCTTAGTACAAATGTTGTAAAGGAGAAGAAAAGAAAAATAAAATTCGTGTTCTAATAAATGTTGATGGACGAGTGCATTGGGTTGCATTTCCATAGAGCTTATTAAGGAAGCAGTTATAAAATTTTTGAATATTTTTTGAAGCGCAATAGTTGGGAGGAAAATCTATAAGTCTCTCAGTGAAGTACAGTCCTGATTTTCCCCCCCTGATAATTGGCACTTCTTATTAGTGCTTTCTCCAATTGAAGGTCAGAAATGTTGATAAGAAAGGTGAAATATATCTGACTCCTTTTCCTACTTATTTGGCACAGTGATTCATCACTCTCTTTCATTCTTTCTCCCTGGGTTTGTGGGTGCAAAAGCCAGGGATCATTTCATGTACTTCCAGTTTTTGCCTCTTACAGTTGATTGAAGTATCTTAGCATTCTTGTGAAAGCATAGCTCTTAGCCAAAATGTTTTTCATCTACATTTTTTTTTTTTGGCGAGATACTTTGTTCATGCAATTTTATAATATATGTACATGTATATAGGGTTTCTCTACAATCCATGAAGGATCACCCATGAAGGACCATCCTTCAACATAACATTTAGAGTGAGAGGTGTAACATAATATTTATTCAATGTGGCAATGACCTTGAAATGGTACAACACATCATTGTTACGTTAAGTAAATGACATGTTATATTTCTCACTCCCTGGATGCTACGGCGAAGAGGGGTCCTTTGTGAAGGACTGTAGTCAACTATAATAGTATATATATAAAATATATAACTGGAAATCCTCCTTTTGACTTGTATAATTCGACTACCTGTGTTGTTAAAAGTTCATATTTGGCTGTGTTTTTTGCATAATTGACTGTGTTTTTTGCTAGCTGCACTGTCAAAGCAATTTTGTTTCAACTTTTTGTTTTTATTTTCATTTTTTTTATCTGGATGCTCTTCCCTTCTCTTTGTGAATTTTTTTTTTTTTTGCTATATATATTTTTAATTATTTTTTGGCTCTTTTCTTCCCTTTTTTCTTTCCCTGTTCGTTTGCTGGAGTAACTTACTTTACATCTCTGTCTTCTTACTACAGGAGGAACCACCTTCATAGATGATCCCTCTTATTTTGTTAATGTGTTCAACATCCATTTATTTTTCTGTATCATCTATTCTTTATGAAAACACTTGGAAATTGTGACACTAGTTATCTTCTTAATTTCAGTGTGTCAGAAGGGCGTGCCATATTTGTTGTTTATTTTCCCGCTTCAAGAACAATATCTGTTGTGGTTGTCAATTCGTACCAGAATAAAGATTTGTCTCCATCCTTTCTGGAAAAGCAATTTCGTGATGCTTGCCAAGCATTATCTGTTGAACCTCCTCCTAGGAATGGTATCATGTTCAAGGTCAGCCTATAAATTATATAAGATACAAATTATTGTGGTGACATGGTTTGCTTCGTTTTCTTCACTAGCAACATAGTTTTCTCTTTTTCAGGTGGAGTACGTTGGACTTCTCAAGGATGCTGAAAAGATTTTGCAAGGAACAATAAATCAGCACAGGTCTAATTTTATCCTCACTAAGTATTTAAAATATAATGTATTTCCTACTGTGCAGTCCATTACAAGCAGTACATTAGTCATGTATACCGTAAAGGAAATGTCATCTTTTGTAGCTTGGAGGGGCCCAAAGTAACTGTTATCTTTACCCAAAAAAAGTGAATGGTTTTTGGGTTTAATAATCTCTCCTTTTGTTTTTTCCCTCTCTCTAAGACACCATGATTTATATGTGTAAAATATCTTAGTTTTCCCGGTTTTTTTATTTTTGTTCTCGCACCATGTGTTTGCAACATATAACTCTTTGGAACCAAAGATAAATTCATAGGATTCTAATAAGCTGATTCTCTGTCTTTCCAGTTGGAGCCGTTTTAGTACTTTATTTGACCAAGGGTGCCTCTTTATTTGCCTTCATATTCTGGTGTTAACATGCATTTCTTTTTCTTTAATTTCATTATTTGACAGACATGAACATCATGGACCTACAATTGCTGTTATTGAATGCCCAAATGCTCACTTAATGAAGTCAGGTCTACGAGCCTTGGATGATTTCCCATGTGTGACCATTCCCTCCAATGCTCGTGATTGTCAATATCAGGTACTAGGTTTTGAATTGACAGCCGCTTTACGTGCATTTGTCACTCCACATGCATATGGTCTAATGCCTCTTATTATTATTGTTAATATTATTATGTTACTTTATATGTAATACAAAATACAAAATAAAATAATATTGTTATTTTATATCTTTTCCTTTCTATTTGATTCTCTGTTAATGAAAGGAAGTTTTCTTATTAATTAAAAAAAAATTATATACATTATTTTATATGGAAATATGTTATATTCATCCTGCTACTTCTAAAACCATGCATCACACAGGTTCTTGGGTGGCAACAAGTTGCTGCAAGAATTGGGATGCAACGTTGTGCTGCATCATCCCAGTGGTTGAACGAGAGAATTTCTCTCTCAAGATATGCTCATGTAATGTATTTATCTGTAAACTTAAAAAATTGTTATGTTGGTTTGGATACATGTACAAGAACCAATTTGTCTAATTTATGGGCACAGGTTCCATTAGGAAATTTTGAACTTGATTGGCTTGTCTATACGGCGGATATAATCTTTTCAAGGGCACTACGAGATCAGCAACAGGTTTTTTTCATAAGCATATATTTTGTCATGTCATTTGTAAGTTTTAGACATTTGAACTTTTAAATTTTAGTGTTTTTTAATGAATTTTTTAAGGGAAAAGAAGAGAGAGTATGATTTTTTTGGTTGATCTTCCAGCCTTTTCCATATATTAGAAGCATAAATTTAGTGTTTTGGAGTTTTTGTAAATTGTAACCACTGATTTTTCTACCTTTATTTAATAGGTGCTTTGGATATCTGATGATGGTATTCCGGATCTGGGAGGCATTAATGAAGAAGATACATGCTTTGCTGACGAGGTTACTTTCAATCTTATGTGTGTGTGTGTTACAATATCAAAGCTAATGCTGGACTTCCTCCTAATAATTTAAGCTTTTGCAAGAAATGGTAGATTAACGATGGCATCGAAACACGAAGTCCTGAGAAAAACTCCTGATTGCACTCTCTAAATTTATTTTCATCACGCATTGGTCCTTTAATTTGTTTTGAGCTTATAACAAAATATTCACGTGTTGTGCCTGTATAATTGATATTTGCCAACACAGCCCACTTCCTAATAGCTTATGCTTTTTGGAGATATGTTAAATTGACATTATATTATGAGGAACAATAACTAATAGTTTTAAGTTCCTTGTCATCGTCATTCAGAAAAGGAGGGTCTCTGTGTTCTTCAAATATTAATACTTTTATCCTCTTAACTCCGTTCCCATTTGGTATGTAGGAATGAATTCCATCCATTTTGATATTGGATTTTGCAAGGAAAATATAGTTTTTCAAGGTGAAATCTGCATGCATTGCTTTGCATCTTTCTTCTGTGAACTTAATGTTGTTCTGTTGCCAGGTTCATCAACCTGTTCTTACATACCCTGGGGCATACAGAAAAGTGACTGTGGAGTTGAAGGTTCGGAAAATACATCATCCGTTTTCATCCCTCTCATTCCCTTTCTAATCTGTTAAATTTTGGATGACCGTACTGAATATTTTGTCAATGTTTTCTTGAAGATTCATCATCTAGCTGTAGATGCTCTTCTGAAAAGCAACCAAGTGAATGAAATGGAGGGAGGTGCTTTGTTAGGATTTGAACCAGATACTAATTCTGGAGCACATGCTTTTAATGAGCAGAGTGGCTTTGATGAGGCTACGTCATGTGCACCTGCTTTTCGTGTCCTAAAACAGTTGATTCAGAGGTGTCTTACAGATGCAGTTACGTCAGGAAATGTATATGCTGATGCAATATTGCAACACCTATACCGATGGCTTTGCAGGTTACTATGTCCCATTTCTATACAGTTTTTGTTTTAAGTGGTGTAGTTATGTCCCAGTTTGCGTCTTGACATTGCGTAAACGGTAAACATAGATTGGACTCGTAGTTATGCTACCTTTTGCATATTGCAGCCCTCAATCAAAACTTCATGACCCAGCTCTCCACCGTCTACTTCACAAGGTGAGTATTCCTTTTAGCAGATGAATTTCCTTTTCTACGCAAGGTGAAACTTCCTTCACAGGGTGTTATAATTTTTCATTATGAATGTGATCTTTCCAAGAATTTCTCTCTCTAAAATGATCTTTGATTTTACTTCTAAGGTAATCTAGGAGAACAAATATTTACTTGTAGATTCTGAAGGTTTCGAATCATAATTTCAAATGTTTTGTTACCCTGTTTATGGTCCTTTGTTTCTGATTTTTTCTGGTATTTTTGTTGGCCAAGCAAGGGCCCGTTCTTCTCTTTGTACTGTATTTTTTCCACACAAATGAACTCTTGTTCTTCATAGAAAAAGAAAGGCATGTCATCATGTTTCTTAATACCTTTATTTTGGTTAGGTATGCAAATTTGTTAAAAAATGTGATATTTGATGTTTAAAGTCTGGACACACTAATTTTCCTTACGATTTGTTGGAATTATTTATACAGGTCATGAAAAAGGTATTTGCACTATTGTTGGCCGAGCTTCGCAAATTGGGTGCGACTATCGTATTTGCAAACTTTTCCAAGGTTATTATAGACACGGGAAAATTTGACCTATCTGCGGCCAAAGCTTACTGTGATAGCTTACTAAAAGCTCTGCAAAATAGGTTTGTCTCACACGGGGATTATAGCCACATGCGTATTTGTTTATACATTAATCTAGTCTTCTCATGACATTTTATTTTATTTCTTACAGAGACCTATTTGAATGGATTGAACTTGAACCATTGCAGTTCTGGCATTCCTTGCTTTTTATGGATCAGGTTTGGTCATTGTTTTTCTCTTTTCAATAAGCAGTAAACTTCTTATATGTTCTAAATTAATGAAATGAGTTTCTGTTTTAAAGTTGTCTTCATAGTATAATTCTGAAGCTCTGTCTATAGTGTGATTTAAGTGTTGGATTTCTTGGAATTACCCTAATTTCTCTGAGTTTCCTTTTGTGCCCGTCTTTGTCCGAAAATGTGTGTGTGTCTTCCTGTTGGTAGAATGTCAATTGAACAACAATAAATGGACAAGTTGGATGTATTTGATGGGAAAGAACAAGGGTAGAAGAAATGGTCTCCTGAAATTTTCTTGAAATTTTTTGTGATTTGTTGCCAAAGAAAAAGTAATGGTTCTGCCTCTGCCATTGACTGTGTTGGGAAAATTATTTCCCACAATTTGTATTATTTAAAGAGTGTTAAAACGTCTTGAATATCTTGACGATGTAAACAAAAGCAAACATCAATGAAAAGTCAACCTTTCACATGTTCTTTTCTTTTTTACTTCAGTTCAAATTTCCTTCGTAAGAAAATGCATATATATATATATGTGTGTGTGTGTGTATGTTTATATATTAATTTTAGTTCAAACCAAAAGCGACCTTTAGGTCCTTTGGAATAATGTCTGTTGACACACTTCCATATATCAATGGAAGTGAATGTATATCTGCGCGTTGAGTTTTGCATAAACCCCTAATTGGTAGCAGAAATTTGGCTATTGAATCCTAGTCTGATGTTTTAAGCTGTTGTAATGTTATAGTAAATTCTTCTAGTTTATTGTCTGTCATCTTGCCAATTGCACCTTATATGCAAATAACTTTTTTGGCTTGTTTATATTGTAGTATAACTACGGTGGAATCCCTGCGAGAGCAGATGACAGCACGCATGATGAATCTGAAGTCGATATCATATCAAGCTGGAATATTGCTGAGTATTTGCCAAAGAAAATTCAGGTAACATGCCACCTATTAATCTAGATGTGATAAAGCAGCACCTTTACCATGGTAAAATGAATTATTCTTTGGAATTTAGTGATAGATTCTGAAAACTTAAGTCTCCTTTGGGCCATCGCAGGACTATTTTGTATTTATCGTTTCCCAATTTCTTTATATTCCCTGGAACTATGCTCGAAAGCAGGCCGCAATTGGATCATCTTTACAGGATGGCAACTTATGCACACAATCAATTACTGTTGCAGCAGCCGAGACTTTTGAATCTCATTTGACAGAATATCTTAAAGGACAGGTAAAAATGACAACACAAGTTGACCAAGGCCTAATGTTGTATGAATTCTCTCTCTCTCTCTCTCTCTTTTTTTTTTTTTTTTTTTTAATTATTATTATTATTTTATTTTTTAAAATTTTTACATCGGTTTCATATTACCTGACTGTCGTTGATATGTACAGATCAGTTCATACTTCACTGAAAAACTTCTAGGAATAGTGCGTGATACCGTACTTCATATGAAGGAACTAAGTAAATCCGAAAATGAAAAGTTCACATCTCAAGGGATGTCGCAACTCTCTGGTAATGTTAGCAAAGGGGATGCAGCCCTGGAGTTTATTAAGCATGTCTGTGCTGTTCTTGCCCTTGATCAAAACGTTCAACATGATGTACTGGTATTTTATTTAATCTCTTCGACACATCAACTCCCATTTTCTAAGTTCGATGTTCAATTTGTGGCTACAATTGAAACAAATTATGTGCAAATTTGTTCTGATCCCCGTTTCTACAGGTTATGAGAAAGAATCTGCTCAAATACGTGCGTGTAAGGGAATTTGCTCCTGAAGCTGAATTTTCTGATCCCTGTCCATCCTTCATCTTGCCAAATGTTATTTGCAGGTATCTAAATGGTTATTGTATCTTTTAGATTTCCGTGATATTTTGCTTAGAGGATTAGGTCTTTGAATTTAATCTGTCTAAAAACCTTTCGTTTTGGACTGTTGTAAGACATTTGAGCTCCTTCTAACCCAATATGATGTTTCATGAAAATCACATCTTTGTTTTCTTGTTTAGTCATGTTACTATAATTGCTATGGTGGTTCAACAACCTGGCTTGTATCTCCCGTAGTTAATTTGCTTACTTAATTCCCTCTATTCCGATTTTCCCCAAATTTGCTATGCTTGCCTTTGAATCTCATCTGCAGGTTAGAATGAGTTGTAATTCACATTGAGTTCCAGGAATTAAGTAGTCAGACAAGTTGGAAAAGCTTTGTTTAAGTACTGTCCAATCAATAGGATCAAAAATAGCGCAAACTGACTTGCTGTTCACTTTTTTGTTCTATGGCAGCTACTGCAATGACTGTAGAGATCTAGACTTATGTCGTGACTCAGCTCTACTGGCTCAGGAGTGGCGCTGCGCTGTGCCACAATGCGGGCAGCCCTATGACCGTGAGGTCATGGAGAACGCTCTTCTTCAGATTGTACGGCAGAGAGAGCGTCTCTACCATTTGCAGGATCTCGTGTGCATAAGGTGTAGGCAGGTGAAGGCTGCACATTTGGCCGAGCAATGTGCATGTGCTGGCTCTTATAGATGCAAGGAAGATGTAACCGAGTTCCATAGGAAGATGCAGATATTCTTGAACCTTGCCACTCACCAAAAATTTCAACTTCTCCAAGAGTGTACCTCATGGATATTAGGAATCCAGTAGCTCTTATCTTATGCTCTTCATTAGGTTCATCGTATTGGACTATCAGATTTCTGAAGGTCCCTGATATTGCAAAAGAGAGTCCTCGTTGTAACGAGGTTCTAAAGCTATCCTGATTTGCTGCATGGGGAAGCAAATACAGGAAACGCCTGATAATGCAAGACCTAGGCATTTGATTATATGCTGAAACTATACAAAACAAATTCACAAAGCAACAAATGTCAAGGAGTGGGCTCGTCAGTTTCAAAGATTGTTCGTTATCGACATTGGCATAATTGCGTGTGATAGCAGGTGCCGAGGAGTTTCAGATTGTCATGGCTGACAGATTCGTACATATTTTGAGTCTCATGGATTGGGAGGAGGGACGGGCAAGATTGCTTAGCACTAACATCAAATAATTTCTTTTCCCCATTTGATTTGTTCATGTTGTGCAATTGTATTTTTCATTTTTGTAGAAGGTGTAGATGTGGACATTTTCCTTTAAATAAACTTAACCATTATGTGAGCCCTATTTACTTCTATACAAGAACTCTTCATTTTTTTTTTTTTTTAATCTTCACTAGAGATATTCTAGAGAACCAGAGGGATATCTCCCAACCATTATAAACTTACATTTTGAAGCCATATCGTAAGCTTCGTTATTAGTTTCCAACGAAGGGCTCAAATATTAAGCTTGTTATTCTAGTTAGCCGTACTATTCTCATTACTAGCACAAATTTCAAATTTCCCCCCCGAATTTGGACCATGTCACAAAATGCTTTCAGAATTTTGATTTTTAACATCCATTCTCCATGATCTTTGAAATGTTAGCGAGTTAGCGAATTTCCCCTCTGTTAGTTTTGTTAATAGAAGTTGCCATGTGTCAAGTTATGAGATAATGAAACGGTTAGGGGACATTTGGAGATGATATTTTTAAGGTTGAGTTGGAAATATGTATTGGGGGAAAACTTTTAAAAAAGTTTAGTGACATAAAAAAAAAGTGCAAAAATTTAAAATGTGTTAGGAAAAAAACATATGCAAAATAGATCTTGTCGTCTTATCGATACGAGTATTTTGACATAAAAATTATTTCATTTTGATTTGAAATGAAAAAGTTACAAACTTTTAAAATTGAAATTTTTTAAAAAAAAAAATGAAAAAAAAAAAAGAAAGTTTGATGTAGGGTTTAGATTTTGAAATCCAGAAGGTAAAATACCATCTGGAGCTAACGTCTCAAACGGACATTACAAATTTACTTGTTTTATGTAATAAATTAAATATATTTTTTAGAATGAGGTATGGACGATGGTATATATGGTTTGCAGAAGCCAGAAGGTGGTTATTGACACCATGGAAGTAATTGATGTGTTTTCTTCGTGGGATGCACACTTTTCTTTTTTCCTTTTCTTTTTGCACAGAAAAGATTCTCTCAAAAACAAAACTTAAAGCTTTCTTAAAAAACCTTCAATCCTTGCTGTTTTACTAAAATATGCTTAAGTTTACATAAAATACATGTTACGTGTGTTTTTTCCCAAAACTTAGCATAAGAGAAAAATTTGCTGACTTTCTAAAGTTTAGGGAGAATGAATGTTACCAATCAAATTCGAGGTGCATTGTGAAAATGCCTCAAATTCGAAGGGAAAAATATGAAATTTGTCCTTTTTATTTATTTATTTTGCTAGAATCATTCCTCTTCTTGGTAGAATATCTCCATCTATTTTTTTATTTTTTTTATAATTTAAAATTTTTTTTAACAGCCTGACTAGTCTTTAAGGTAATGGGAGAGCCATGCACTGCCCAAAGCTTCAAATTTATAATCATCGGTTGAAAGAAGTGTAGCAAATCTCGTAACCCATCATTATAATCTCACGCGGTTTTGCATTTCCGTCATTTTTTTTTACGATCCTCACTTTCATTTGTTACTTCTTGTCTCTCTCCCATTGTTCTTGCTTTTCAAGCATAAATAAATACAGATACAGCCGACCTTATATCTCCATTCTGGTATGGGCATTGGCTAACTTGTATTGACTCTTACTGCTGATGCCAGATAATAAGTTGAAATAACAATAAATAAGACATATTTCAGCTCTAATATCCACTCTGGTACCATTGTCTACCAGCTACCATACAAAGATCAAGGAATAACCATATATGTTTTGAGGATAAAAAGACAGTAAATGAAGGGGAAAAAAGAGATAAAAATGGTTCATTGAAGCAGTTATAGGCAAATTGATACCTTCTACCTTTGTGAGGCTTATCTACACTACGGCGGACAGAATTCGATGGCCATATCATCCTGTTTGTAGAAAGATGATTTCAACAAACTACTCCAATAACTTATTTGATAAAAATGTTCACTAATGTACTATAAAAATGTTCAACATCATGCTACATTATCAATCTGACTCCAATATGTTTTAGTATTTAAATGATCGAGCACATTCATGGTTACATTGTCCCATGCAGCACGTTCACTTCACCTTCACCAGAAGAACCATCTCCGTTTGGTCGTAGCAGAATGACCAACTGGCTCATCTTTTGTCCTCTTCTCCATTCCCTGCCTCAGAGATTCCATTCTTTTCCTATAAAGAATTCAGCTTTGATATAACATTTGAAGTTCCTAAAACGGTATAGTAGCAGCTGATGGCTAATAAGATGGGATTTGTAGTCCATAAGAGCGGACATTACTAGATGGATGGCACATAGTGATATGGTGTTCCAAGGATAAAACAATTTGAGCTTTTACCTTACGCTTCCATACAAATTATAACAGATTTGAACTTCATTACATAGTTGCCACTGGCAGCTAAATAAGGTTGTTTATTCATTAATTTATTCAGACAAGTCAAACAATTGGTTTATCGTTCAAATTTATGTGAAGAGTTCACAGCGAACAGGTGAAAAAAAAAAAAAAACAAAAAAAAAACTTCATGAATAAGCAAGGATGTGCAGGATAACATACTTGGTATCTGTAAGGCGGCCATGCAAACTCCATCTTTGGCGAAAGCCGTCCATACCTTCAATTCCACTTGCAAGAATCAAGCGCCTACATAAGAAGCAAAGCACTTTAATATAATTCTTAAAGACAGAATTTGACATACTATAGCAGTTCCTTGATATGCAAGATGAAGCATGGTGATATTTCCATTGGCTGACCAAAAAATGTGTAAGCTGTACTCCCATTTAAACACACTTAAATAGCAATGTTATAGGATTTCGTATCGATTTTCGATATAAAAGAGCTTATTAGCTTAAAGAGTGATGATGTCTTCCCGTTCTTTGGCAGAAATGAAGAGTTCCACAACAACTTTACGCCACAGTAAAACCCAACTGGCAAAGCACTAATAATCGGTCAATATGGGAAATGCTGAGAAATGGGTAACTCTCACGCATTAATTTGATGAAAGTAAGCATACTACAATACCACAGTGCACAAAACATTTCTAGACACAAAAAGTTGTCTAATGATTGTTCCAGAGTGTACCTCTCTAATGATGTGATTTCAGATTCAAGCTGAGTAGCCCTTTGCTTTGCTTCATCGAAAGGCATTGATAACCCCAGTTTGTGCTCGCTTTCCTCAAGCCGCTTCCTTAATTCTCTATCCTTGTATTTGTGGGAAACCAAATAAATAAATAAATAAATACTGAACATAGGAAATACGAACAAATACAGAACTAAAGAAACCGGGATATGCTTATAACCAATAGCAACAGAAAGACCACAACGCTCTTCCAGTTCAGACAGCCCCCAACCCAAAAAAAAAAGCATCAATAACAGATATTTCTACAATGAAACAACAATGAAAAGAAGATTATTTATATATATAATCTCTTCATTAAAGTATTTTCGCTCTTCAAACAAGCAACTATCTCACCCTTTTTTCAGCACACTCCCGATACAGCACGATCTCATCCTGACAAAATGGCTCAATGTCGTTGATTTGCAAGCCTGCAATACAATGTTCTAATCACTCATAAATTTGCTTTCAACTTTATACAGAAATTTAAGGTATAATTAGACGATAACTGAATGGCTGGTTATGCAAGTGTGAGGTGTTAACTGCAACGTTTGTATTCTACAGAGATTACGTGTTGTGGCTCTTATCTAGAAACCGCAATAATTAATCCTCCAACATCTTATCTACTTCTAGCTCTCTCTTTTCTTTTATAGACAAAATGAAAGGAAAAACCACCCAATCGGTGAATTGATCCATTATCCACCTTTCTCATACATGGCAAATAAGGTAGTCGAACTGACATTGTGAATTTTGGGCCCATATAATTACCAACTTAAATTTCCCCGTTGTTTGATTATAAGAAAAATGAAAAGCTGTGACGAGCCATACAGTAATAATCTACAAACTCAAGTAACCTTGCATATACATTTTATCGACACATAAATAACCTCTGCCACAGGAAATAAATCTAAGACAAATATATCATATAGGATAAATGGAACATAAAACTTACACAAGAAAAGATTTCTCAATAACCCATCGCACAATTCGACACCTTCAAGAACATGAGAAGCAATCTCTGGCGGTATGATAGGTGATGGTGGGCCCATCATCAGGTCATCACCAACCAAAATAGTTTCCTCCATAGTTGGCTGTGAATCAACTGGACGCAAGAAAAAGTAGCAACTCATGAATACAAGTCGAAGTGTTTGACATCAAGAATATTCCAAGCGGATAAAAATAAACCTAAGGGCACCATAGAAAATATTAAAAATTCTTGATTGCTTTTCGCAGGCATCATCAATATCGAAAGAGACATTAGTATTTTAACATACCATCCATGGTTGCTTTTCAGGTGAACTTCCTCCACTCACAAAACTCAATACACGAGATTAAGAACTGGAAACCTGTAAACCATAAGAGAAAAACAAAATGAAGATAAAAAAACAATAAACGACAAGGAGAAGATATGAACAACAATACACAGCTCACTGAAAGGAGTGAGAAGAAGCCACGGTATAAGGCAGGTTAAGTCGACATTTCAGTGAGGCATTTCATCAAACACATTAAGGACAAATTTGAGACCAAATTTAATTGTAGGGAAAACAGTCGTTTATTAAAAAGAAGAAAAAGATGGGTAGTTGGGAAAATCAAAGCTAGATAAGAGTACCAATACAGAAAACACCGAAGAATGAGAAGCCGGAGCAAATGGAGGGAGCAACCAAAATAACTACTGTTTAAGTAGGGAGGGTCAGTCAGTCTGCGTTCCCCAAAAAACTTTGTTATACTTTAAGTATTTCAATGGTTATTTGGTCATTTCGATTGGGTAAGTAAATGCAGGTCTAATAAGATAAGCCCATTAATTATTCACTTCTGTTCTTCTTCCTCACCTTTGGGAGAAAAAGAAAAAGAAAAAGAAAAATCTTTTAACTCTGATAAAATATAAGCTTAACTAGTAGGGTCTAGGGGTGAAAACTGTTAACTGAACCGCGGTTTTTGACAGATTTGAAGATCGGATCGGATCCGTGGTCCTTTTGCGTATTTTTTTCGTTTTTTTTTTTTTTTTTGAAATTGTAATAGATAACATTTTCATAAACATAATTAAGATAAATAGCAAGATTTTTAATATATTTATAGTAAATGAAGGATTTACTTAGATAAATGTTATATTTACGATACTAATTAATTTATTATTTACTATTATTTACTTCCAATCTTTCTAAAACCTACTATTTATTTTAGTTATTTATGTAGAAATACTATCTACTTCTATCTCTCTATTTTTTTGGGTCTTTTGTCAGCCACTTTTACATTTTTCCAGTTTGTTCACTTTTGGGCAATTTGCTTATGGTCATCCTTGTAAATATTTTGTCGCTAAAAGCTTGAAAATCTCATTCACTCATTGGCAAAGAGGCAAAATCGGACCAAGAAAACATTTAGAAGTTAATAAACACAAAGGGTGTTTAGCATCCCCATTCAAATCACTCAACTCAAACTTTTTTTTGTCTTTTTCTCAAAAAGTTTTTGTCTTTTTCTCAAAAAATTTTCTATCTTTTCTAAAAATTCAAAAAAATTTACTATTAAAACTTAAAAATCTCAACTCAAACTATTCCACCAAACACCCTAAAAATGTTCCACAATTTAATTCACATTCACAAATGAAACTAGAGAGAAATATGTTATGTTTAAATGATTAGCTCATTGCTTGAGCAAATATGCGTCGGGACATTTTAGAGTATAACTCGAGTGAAATTACGGATTAGATTTTATCCTTAACTCACTGTCAAAAAGAATACAACATTTTAACAGTAATTCCACATATAATTCTTATTTATTTTGCAGTTTTAGTTCTTAAACTTAAAATCAGATTTTTAGAAGTTAATGAAGGCAATAGCATGCCTATCGCATTTATAACTTAAAATTTTACAAAAACAATTATTTAAGGTAAAAATGTATCTTTATTTCCCAAAGTCCTTAAAAATATAATAATAATAATAATAATAATAATAATAATGACATAACATCATTGGATAAGGCTACCAAAAAACTAAGTTTAGCAACTAATTGGAAAATAAAAAAGTTACAAGGCTTTCAACTAATTGGAAATAAAGGTTTCAACTTATGGGTTATTGAAAACTTCAATAACCCATAGTGCCAACAACCTTGGTAAAATAATAATAATAATAATAATAATAATGTAAAATAATAATAATAATAATAATAATAATACGACAACAACATAAACATAAAAAAGTCTGATTTCTCATAAAAAATTTGGGATGTTTTTATTATTAATATATATATATATATTTTCCTTTTTTTGAGCTTTTGGTTTGTGTTTCATTATAATTCAACATCTTCCTTTACACAAGTACAATTTAGTTAATATGCACAAGGCATGGAAACATACACAAAATTTGTTATGGATAACAAGTTACAAAACAAACAGACTGAAGTAAACTCACAACATATTGTCAGATTCAAACACGCCTGTATTCATCGCCGCAGTCGCCAATTACTCTAAGCAGATCTTTACCTTTTTGAGAAACTTCCTTTATGCTATTAACATCTTCTTCGTCTAGAGAAAGAGAGAAGATGGCATTCGAGTCCTTGATATGTTCTGACAACCCGAGTCGAACACCAATCATCGATCCCGCTACGGCTGGCTGCAATTTCACAGAGAAAGGGATGCATCAATTGTCACTTACCGGACGGAAATCTTTCAAACGTTAGCAACAAAATTATGCACATTTTTTTTTTCCCTCAGGATAAGTACCTAAACCTCCTTTTTTTTTTTTGGTGTCAAAATGTCATGTTTTACCCGTGTTTTCAAAAATACTACGACAATCTTTTGTGTCTTTAAGTTCATGTTGAAAGCCTCCATTTTGACAAATTCTGGTCAAACTCAAGGTGCAAAAAGACCATTTCAACAAGTGTTCAAAACACCTTGAGTTTGACCAATTTGGCAACCTCATGGTTAAATGAATTTTTTGCACCTCGAGTTTTACCTACTTTTACCAAAAAGGAGGTTTTTAGTGTTAAAATAGAAAACATAGAGGATGAACATGACATTCTTGAAAACATAGAATAAAACGTGACATTTGGATAAAACGCAAGAAAAGTTTAGGTACTTGTGCCCCTTTTTTTTTTTTTTTTTTTTTTTTTTTTTTATTTAAAACTCTACGTAACCGGTGAAGTTTCATTACTTGATCTAGTATGTATCTCACAGCAACTGTTGGAATCGACACCCCGTGTTTTGAAGCCACTCTTTTGAGGGTCTGAAGCAAAACTTGGAACAGACTCCATCCTCCCCAAGCGTCAACCATCTGTCACATATATTGCAAAAATATAATACAACATTTTAAACCATGGAGATATCCTCGTATGAAAAGATTCCAAGTTGCCCGACCTCCAGTTTTCGAACAATATAATTGTTACCAGTACAATGCAATCTTTATCAATAATTTGTAAGTAGCTCTGAAGCATCCTAAGTCGAATGTTCACAAAACAGAAATAACCATTTCAGTGTTTTGGTTTCAAAACTGACTTCCCATGATTTCAGTTCCTCCGATGATACCTTTAGTTAATTTAATTTCTCTACTTCTACAAAACTACGCCTTGGCATACTGAATGGTGGAGTACGTACCCGTTTGTACTTTTGTAGCGACGGAGTATTCAGCGAAGGACCAGCAAAGGGAATAGATAAGTTGGTGTCTAGGAATTTTTCGGATAATAGACCGCCCATCACTGTACCGTACCTGTGTTTGGGACTATTATATCAGAAAAGTTAATGCAAAGGCATGCTAAATAACTAGTGGTGGATTAAAAAAAATTGTATCATCAACATGTACAAAAACGGAAACCAAGGAGTGTGTGTGTGTAGAGAGAGAGGGAGAGGGAGAGATATAGAGAGAGAGAGAGAGACGTTATAAGTTTCACTCCCGTAAGCTGACAGAGCTCTGCCATTTTCTGTTGCGGACGCATATCAACAATTGAATGTTGCACCTAAAAAATTTAGCACTACCACAAATCAGAAACTTAGGACGTACACAAACATCTAGGCGAAGACAGGCTTGAAACTGATATGTGTGAAAAGAATATACCTGATTGCTTACAACAGGAATATCGTTTTCTAGGATTATTTGGAGCCTCTCGGTGTCAAAGTTTGTCAATGCAACAGTCTTAATTTTACCTACACGAGCATTCGTGAACTCATGTAATTAAACTTAGCAAAGCACAAAAATGTGGAGTTGATATCTAAACCACAAATAATTAACATAGTATCCAACCTTGTCCTTTCAAGTCCGTAAGGTGTTTAAGGGCATCAAGATAACCAGCATTTGAATAGTCCCACCTGTTTCGTACGTGGAAAAAAAATCAAAACGTAAACCACAGTAAAGAGGCGTAATTTTACATGACTAGTCAAGTGCAAGCAGTTATTCAGCTGAAAAGAGAACGGTAGACCATATCAGTTAACAGTGTGTTAACCGTACAATATGCTTTGCCATATTAGGTAGTAGCAAGCTAGAGAAAATCTAAAAAATGAGAACCCTTTGATTCCTGCTTGTCGAGAATATGCATAGCAAGTAATCAATTAAAATCGAGCTTAGCTAGCTTAAATCGAGAGACAGAGAAAATGAAACTCGCTTGAGACTACTGTCAAAAATTCAGAAACATTGTCCAAAGAAAAATTTGTAAAAGAAAAAATCCTTAATGCCATAATAAATTTGATCCTGTTATATGTTTTCTAATTTTGCCAAACACCGTTTACAAACAGCATGCTTCATAAACCAAGTATATCATTGCTGAATATTTTGCATAAAATTTGAATTAATACTATATGATCAAACACGTAATCAAAGAAAAAGTAATATAGATAGAATAAAACAAATGGCAGAATGCTCAATACCAATGAAACTGAAGCATGTCCAACGCAGCAACATCCATTCTCCTCCGTGAAAGATCGATGTTCTCCCTTACATAACCACTCGTCATCTTAACAGGCGGGGGCACCCACTTTGTAAGACTGCATATCATTACGTAGTGTACTTAAAGCTGAATATATGTGCGTGTGTGTATGTGTGTGAATATAGACACAGAGAACGAAATGTTGTAGTAGTCTCTCATCCTTGCAAGAAAAATGAAAGAACACTAGTTCTCTGCCAAGACCAAGTCAAGTGAAAGCAACTTACCCTCTAACCTTATCCAAGAACTCTGGTGGGCGCTCTCGGCGAACCCGGTTGATGAAAAGACCATACAAATCTTCAGCCGGACCATCTACAAGTTCAAAGAGCAAATCAAACATGGAAAAAAACATAAAACTTGACAACGTAATGCAACAAGCTAACAGTTAAAAGCGATTTTGCAACTTCGAACGCAATTAGGCGCATTATTTACATATATCAGCCATATCAAAAGTAGCGAGTCCAGAATCAGCATATTTGAGCATGTCATCAACTGCAGCGTCTCTCTCGATCCGACCCCACCCACCGCTCGTTTGCCACATCCCATTCACCACGCGACATATGTCTAACGAATCATTGCCATTCTTAACCACTTCTCGTCGGTTATCCTCTGTCACTACGCATTCAATCCTTGGCCTCCAACTTACTTTTGGCAATTTTTTGGTGATCCTTTTGGCTGAAAACTTGCTAGACTTAAATTTTCCGAGAGTCGGGTGGTGCAATGGCAACAATTCCGCCATTACAAACAGCAAGAGAGAGAAGTTCACATAAAACACAGATACACAAGCAATGTTACTTCTTATCTGCTCGTCTCGTGTATTTTTTTTTCCTGCTTCATAAATATTGTAACAACAACGCAGGGAATTATCTGTAACTATTTGTGAAAGGACCCTTTTACCCCCTCTAATCTAGAGACCTCTAGTTGTTCATAATTAGACTTAAAATGCTTAGATTGTTAATTTACAACAAAATAATAGCCAGTTCAGCATAAAATAACAACAAAAATCATACGTTGCACAATATATATATATATATATATATATAAATACATGTTCTACGTAATTTCATATCTAACTCAATTAAAAGATAAAAATAATGTTTGAATTCCGTTACCTCTAATTTCAAAAAAATAAATAAAATAAGAAATTTATATATTTTCAGTGAATATCAAATTGTAAATTTGTTGTTAGCCAGAGAAATACACTTTTTTGGAAGCAAAAAGGAGAAGGAAAAAAACAAATGATTTTTTTGGGAGACAATTGGAAATTAAAAGGCCACGTCAACCAGTTAGTTAAAAGTTCCAATTCCAGGACCGCCCAATTGAAAAAAACAAACACCCACCGAGATAAACGACATCGTTTTCTTAAATAGCTGTTGGAAAACATTAAAAAGAAAAAAGAAAAAGAAAAGGAAAAAAAAGGCGTACAGTGGTCGGCCATGTCGAAGGTCGAAAGACCGGAGTCGGCGTAGAGGAGCATGGCGTCGACGGCGTCGTCTCGGTCGATTCTGCCCCATCCGCCGCTCGTCTGCCACATCCCGTTCAGCACTCTGCATATCTCCAGCGAATCGTTCCCGTTCTTCACCGTCACTCGCTCCGACTCAGCGATTCCCGTTCCGCTGCTACTACTACCACTTCTGCTAACGCACCTGACCCAGTGAGTGCCGCTGAGTCGGCGCGACAGGGGCCGGGTCACGATCCTCGTCGTTGTTGGTTTGAAAGAGTTTAGACGGAAAGGGCTCACGGTGGTGGTGGTCGCCATTAGAGCCCCCAAACAAACACTTTGGCTGAAAAAAAGAGTGGATAAGATTTACGAGAGAGAAACACGGTGTGTTTCTTTGTTTATCAGAACGCCGTGATTTTTTTTTTTTTTTAAGGCTCCCCTCCGATTTTTGGACTACGGAAAAGACAATTATGTCCCCCTAGTGGCTTAAGGGATTAATGCCTTCACCTTATTAATTTTCGGAAATAGTAATAATAACAATAATAACAAGATACTATTTTTGTTTTAATTTAGAAAGTTTTGCTTCTATTTCATTATAGAATTAATAAACACAGTTCTAGATATATACATGGGAGTTTCATCAACCTAAATAACCAACAAACGAAAATTAAAAACAAAATGGGATAACAAATATGTCACATGATTAGTAGACCTTCTTATATGAGAGAGGCTAGGATCATTAAGGGAGGTTAGTAACTCACGAATATCATCCAACACAACGTTTGTATCATCTAATAAAGGAACACCTTAAATAGCTGTTATAATATTAAGGGCATCGCTTTTCACTGTATGGATCAACAGCCCAAGATTAAGAACAAAAGTTAAGTCTTCTCGAAGAGCAATGCATTCCGCCGTGAACAGGCCAAAAGAACCACGAATCGCTTTAGCCAATGTCGCATAGACAAATCCATTGTGATTCCGCACAATCCCACCCATGCCGATGAAATTAGCATAACTAATCATTGCAACATCTACTTTAAATTTTAACTTTCCCAATCAAGAAGGCAGCCAGATATATGTTCCCTCAGTAGTTTCATGATCCATGGGGCTCTCATAAAAAAGATTGGACCATTCCCCCAAGCCTGACATGCCCAACTCAATAATTGATTCAGGAGAGTTTATAACTTTCCCATGTGAAGTATTATTTCGCTCACCCAATAGCCTACAAGACATCTAGCAAAAAAAAGCTAGATCCACCTTTGAGAGATCAAAAGGCAACTGGCACAACACGTCGGCAAAAGGAATTCCACTCTTCTTAACAATCAAAAGCCCCAATCGAGAGAGACACCGAACGGCTTTCGAAATCGGGCATTTTATAAGAGCATGATTCGTCGTCTCCGCTCTCTCCCCACACCGCAAGCAAGTCTCATCATTAATCACGCCTCTACGCTTCAAAGAGAACATCGTGGGCAATAAATCATGAAAACAACGCCAAATGAAGATCCGACCTTTAGGAGGAATCTTCGACCTCCACAATAGTCGCCACCACTTAGAATCCGATTTCGAGAGTGTCGAAAATGTCTGCTTGGGAGAATCCATCACTACCCGATATCCCGATCGAACCGGATATATACATTTTGAATCAAAGTGCCAAGCCCAGCCATCACTACCACCACCATTCCCCAAAGGAATACTACTAATTAACTCAACATCCATTCGCCAACAAACATGATTAATCCGATCCCAATCCCACTCACGATCCCCCTGTCTCATCAAGTCGGCAACCAACAAATCTTTGTGGTCATTTGCTACTGCAGTAATAGGGCGAAAGAAGAGTGGATGGGGAAGCCAGCGATCATCAAAAACCTTTGTGGAGGTACCATCAACAATGCGGCGTCGAACACCTAACTTGAGAAGCTCTTTCCCCCAAAGAATACTCCGCCACACATAAGAGATTCCTATCTTAAGAATGGTTTCGAGGAACTCCGAGTTGCGGAAATATTTATCTCTAAGCACACGAGCCATTAGAGACTATGGAGATTGGAGAGTCCTCCACACTTGGTTAAAAGCCACTTAGATCACGGAAGCCTAACCCACCATCCACCTTCTGTTGGCATAATCTATCCCACCGCCATCAATGCATTTTGCGATCTTGATCTGAGCTCCCCCACCAGAGCTTAGCTACCAATGCGGCCTGAATGTTTTCACAAAGAACAATGGGGAGTTGAAACCCAGCTCTTGCTTGATTGAAGCATAAAGTTCAGGCCGGACATTTGGATCGACTACGTAATTGCGGTTTTGTGCATATTGATAGCCTGACCCGACGCCTTCTCGTACACTGATAACACCCGACTAATCTGTTCACAATCCGTAAGGTTCGTTCGGCAGAAAACCAAACTGTCGTCTGCAAAGAAAAGGTGACTAACTCTCGGTCCTTGCAAATCTATGGGAAGAAAAATAAAGTTCAAAACTATTTCTTTTTCATGAAAATTCTGCTCTCTTTCCAACATCAGTTTCTAAGATGATATATATTTAATCAACAAGCCCTTAATGTCTAAATCATCGGTTAAACAGACATAATGTTCCAACAAGCTGTTTCTAATCCAAAAAATAAAGGTGCCAACAAGCAGAAAGTCCCAAAATACTAGCCTCTAGGTCAAATCAGTTCGACAAAACAACAACATAGAATCCGACAGACGCCTTCACACCCGAACGCGATTTCAATATAGGTCGGAGATAAGCTAATAAGCATTACTTTTGTTGCCTTCTCTGGACTCTCATGATCCTACGCTCCATCTGCACATCAACGTTTTTCAGTTATTTAAACTCTAGAACTTGAAAAACAATTAATGCAGACACACACAAGGATAATATTCATCTGTTTAGCCATCCTTCTTCAAGTACTTTGAATCCAGTCCTGAAGAATTTTGAAGGGGTTTACGTAGAGATTACCCTACCAACTTTTTTTTTTTTTTTTTGGTTGAATTTGGTCGCTTTTCGTCTTCTAAAAGCTGCGAGGCTCAGCCCGGGGTTGAAACTAAGGTTATATGTCAAACAACACTGAGCAGTAAACAAAAAACACGACCATATTTCCATATATAACTCCTAGTTCTTGGTTCAACTAGGCCTTTTACTGTCATGTTCTTCCCAAGTGTTTGCCAAGAACAAGACATGCAAGTTCATTAAAAATATTTCTTATTCAAATAACATGACATTTAATTAAAATATAGAGAAAATTGTGAAAACACTCCCTCCCAATCCGGATGTTTATGTTTTTACCCTTTTACTTGGATTTTTGACCCTCTATACTTATCTAATTGGAGGAAAGAATTAAAAAAAAAAAAAAAAACTTAAAGTTATTCTAGCTGGGGTAATAATCCATAGATGTCATTTTTGGGAGGCATGCAATCATACAAATCACCGTACAAGATATGATGAATTAAATGTTCTTTAGCCTGAACAAGTAAAGCCGGATGATAATATTCAACTAAAGAAGTGGAAAATGATATTGCCATCTAGTTTCCCCACCAATTACTTCTTAATTATAGTCGCTAAAGCCCATTTTCACATAACTAATAATCTATTTAACCAAAAAAAAAAAAAAGGAAGCAAGCTCGAAAGTGCTTGAGTGCATTAATCTTTTGTTTTAGTAGTACTAAAGAGTAATATACGAACTCTAGGAGATGCACGTTGAAGAGTAGAATAGTAGGTGCAAAAATTTTCAGAACTATTCTGTTGTTTCTAATATTCATTTCCTTTCATCTTTCCTTTTCATTTTTCCAGATGATATCATAACGTTTTTAATTGATCTTGGAAGTAGCTAAAACTCATTTCTGAACTTATTTATCCAATCCATGAATGTTTAGTCATTCAAAATCTAAGTAGATCAATTTCAACTCTACATGGACGAAAAACCGATATTCAGAAACATATATCAGTGCCCTTGATCTACAAAACTGTAATACCTGATTTTTCTATGTTACTGTTTCCTTTTCAAGGGAATTAAATGTATGCCATAAAGGCATTTACAAAAAAGTTCGATTTAGAACTTTACTATGTGTTATGAGTTTTTATAGCTTCATAAGACTCAAAAATGATTGTTTTGATAAGAAATGGCCTTTTCGGATGAAAAGAGACGAAATTTGCATGCTTTTAGGAAAGTCAAAGGGTTGACCGAAAAAGTCAACTTTGACCCGAAAAAGTCAAAATGATAATTGTGTAATTTTGTGACATGCAGTATGGGAGAAATACTGCGGAAACCCATTTTTCGGGTAAGATAACATAAATAAAAACTAAAACCACCGTAGAAAAATCAAGCACACTAAGTTAGGGCACATGGCAAAAGGGCTCGAGAAAATAAGAAAAAAATTTTTCAGTCCGATTTTTACACAGATAAAATGTTGACTGCTGTATAAAATAATGGTACTGTGTATTAGTAAACACGGTATTGGATTTATCTGTGTTAATTTTAAAATTAGACTATTTTTCAAAGAAATAGCCAAACAAGGCTTTTTAATTATGACATCATCACTTTTTTGAATTATGACCTCATAAATATTTTGTGAACCAAGCCATGCAAGACATGTGTCTTGTTCTAGAATTTTTTTTTTCCTTCTCCACCAAGCAATGACTGGCCACCTAGCATGCCTTTTATGTGATTTTTAAAAAGTTACGGGGTTTTTCTAGAATTTTTGAAAGTTCCCCTTTGTCTATAAATATGGGTGAGCCTTATTCATTTTAATTGAAAATCCTAGCTAAACTCTTGCATTTTTTCTCCACAAAAGCCGAGTGAGAGAGGAAGAGAGAGTGAGGAAGAAAACCAAAAATTTTCTTAAGCCAATTTTAGGGTTAGTGTTCGGTTTTACCAAGGAACTAAGAGGGAGAGTTTGAAAAATTTTTCCAGCCCTTTTCTAGGCTTGTTGCCGAGTGTGGGAGTGCAGAAAAACCAAAGAGAAAACCAAAAAATTTCTAGAGGAAAATTTAGGGGAAAGTTCGGTTTTGAGCAATCAAACAAGGGCAATCTTGAAAAGAATTTTTGGGGCCATTTTTCCCTTGTGTGCAGCCACGGGTTTGAGTGGAAAAAGGGAAGAGAAAAATTCAAAATCTTGGAGGGAAGAGCCTTGTGTGGCCGAGCCATAGGTGGAGGACAAGGATTGAGGTCAAAAGAAAATTTTGGGGTCACTTTGGTGTGGAAAATCCGGTTCTAGAAGCTAGGAGGAAGAGTGGGATTTTGGGTGCCAAAGCCAACCATAAGCCAACCCTTGAGTGGTTCAAGGTATTTTTCAAAACCCTAACCCTATTTTCATTCAAGCTTTTAAATTAAAGTTTAAATGTATTTCAAGCAAAGTTTGTAAGAGCATAAGCTCACAATTTTAATTTCTTGCCCTTAGTTAGTTTTAGTGCTTGATTAGATTTATCTAACGGTGGTTTGGTTCATTTATGCAATTTAATATGCTTATGATTTGTTGAATGTTAGGATTGCATGCTAGATTGTTTACATGAGGTTATATGTCCCCAATTAAGTGTGTAAGAATGTGAATGCATGTTAGGGTATGAATGTGTAATATTCGATATTTCAGTATACATTTTCCTTTTAAGGAAATTATTTTCACCTTATGAAAATATTCGTGAAAAAGCTCGATTTAGAGCTTTTGTTAGATTTCGTATGTTTTGATGGGTCGAGAAGACTCAAAATTTATTTCTAAGTTCGAAAACGGACCTTTTGAGTCGAAAGGATCGAAACGGTGCAAAATTTTACGAAAGTCAACTTTGACCGAAAAAGTCAAAGTTTGACCGACGAAAAGTCAAAGGGTTGACTTTTTGAGATTTTTCAAGTACAACGTGAAAAGAGTTCCGAGAATGATGTTTTGTGAACTAGATAGCAAGAATAAGCCGTAAAATGTCTCTAGAAAACCAAGCACATCAAGTTAAGATTTAAGGGCGAAAAAGGGATTCGGAAAAATTATGGAAAATATTTTTCGATCCAAAATTCACACAGATAAATTTTGTACTTCGGTACGAAATAAAAATATTGTGTTTTGGTGAATCACAATATTAGGATCACAATATTAGAATTATCTGTGTAACACAAAGGAAAAGAAAAATGAATTTTGGAGACAAAAAGAAAGCTAAATATGGCCCTTAGGTGAGGTAAGCTCAATGACCTCACCAAGCACCCTCCTCATGACATCATTTCCCACTAACCAAGCTTGAACTATATGGAGTTTTTCCCTCCACTCACACATTCGGCAGCACCAAGGGGAAAGCCAAAGAAAAGCCATGTTTTAGGGACAAGTCACCACCCACCCAAAGTCCTTTTTGTCTACAAAAAACCCTTCCATTTCTTTATTCACTTTATTGTAAAAGTGAGCCAAACTCTTGTCCCTTTCCTCTAGAGACTTCGGCAGCCTTGGAAAAGAAAAGGAGAAAAGCCTTAAATTAAGGCAAGCAACCAACCACTCCCACCTTCCTTTTTCCTATTCTCTTTAGTGAAAATTTTCAGCCAACTCTTGTCCTTATTTCTCTAGAGTATTCGGCAGCAGCAAGAGGGAGAGAAGGGAGGAGAGATCCACAAATCTTCTTGGGATTTTTGAGCCTTGGGTGTGCGGTTTTCCAAGGGAGTGAGCAAGAGAAAAAGTGAGAAATTTTTTAGTGGGTTATAGGGCTTGGTGGCCGTGAGTCTTGGTGAGCATAGGAGGAGGATTTGAGACCAAACTTTGGCTTTGGTCTAGGTAATTTTTCTAGAGCCCTAATCCTCTTTATTTTGAGCTAGATTTGAAGTTCAATTTGAGGATTCGATCGGGTTCTAAGGACGTAAGTCCAAGTTTATTTTCGTGCTCTAATCTTGGTGTATGCTTGGTTGCTAGAACTAGGGTTTCTGTGGCTTTAAATCTTGCTTGATTTGTGTTGATTTTTATATGAATTTCATGTTAGAAAACTTAGGTTGTGTGTCCCCAATTTATGGCCGAAAATCTGCCCTTACAGCCCCCATTTGATGCATGTAGCCAAGATTGATTTTTGATGCATGTTTGTGTTTGAATGCCTAAGTAGATACCAAGGAACCCTAGGTTTGTGATTTGGATTTAGGTTGCACGGATTCACGGGAACAGTCATGGGACATTAGAAAAATTTTGTGTGTTTAGCTTGAAGGCTCCCGAAGTGATCGATTGAGTTAGATTCGCGAAATAGGGCGTAAAATCGGAAGTAAAACCGAAACTGCCAAATTCGGAGTCAAATCTGATCAGTTTCGGAAAAGTGAAATTAAGAGGCCTTTAAAGGCCAAATGGGGTAAAACACAAAACACGAAAGTTTCTCAGAACAACTTTTTCTAGAGGATATCGTGAACGGAATATCAAAATAAGACTCCAACGGCCTTCGTTTTTAGCGAAAACCGTGGCTGATCCCTGGGCCCAGATTCACCCACATTTTTCAGGATCAGCCGTTTTCAAATAAAAACTGGTATCAATACAGGCAGAATTAGATTTTTTACAAAACACAAAAGTTTTAGCATTTTTCGAGAGCTACAACTTTCGTAAAGAAAAATTTTTCAGATTCTCGACGGATTTTTAAACTGGGCACGTTTTGTGAGGAGTGTGCACGGAATTCGAGAATTCCTTCACCAAAGTTTTACAAAATGTTTTCAAAAAAAATTGTAAAGTATTCTAAACTGTTATTTTAACTGCGAAAACTGTTCCAAAGGCAGTATTCGACCCTAAACGACATTTACAAAAAATTATTTCAAAGATCGGAATTTTACCAAGAGTTTTAAGGATTTTTAAGAAAAAAATCGTATAAAAGTGCAAGAAGAAAAGAAATGTGATTTTAAGTTAAGAAAATGAAGTTTAAGTTAAGAAAATAGATTTTCAAGATAAAAATGGTAATCAAGCCGCTTACGGGCCGTAGTTGGGATTAGGACCTAAGTTACCCGGCTTAGGCCCAAAAGGCCCAGAATTGACAAGGGTTGACCAGTAGTTGACCAATTGTCAACTTTGGCTGACCCAACAATCAGTAAGGGTAACCTTAAGGGTTATCCAACGTAACCCTAAGGACTACCATAATTTTGAAATGGGCCAAGAAAAGTGGGTCAAGGCCATTGACCCAATAAGCTATGATGGAATAGTAAAGCCCATGATATTAAGAAGAAAGCCCAGTAGTAAATCAAGATCTAGTCCGCGAGGTTATCCAACGTAGCCTCTTAAGGGATTAATCAAGTTCAAATTAATCCCCAGCACTAAAAGGCCAATTTGGACAAGTCAGTTATCTGACGGGGACATACAACTAGGTTTTAGTAGGTATGTTGGTTAGGGCACCAATATTCTACAACTAGAAACAGAATCTCACCAATGTCCTTTCTCAAGCAGGAAAGGGCTTGTAGCGGTACTCCAAGTTAGGACGACGACCTCGAGGATATAGCGAGAGAGGTAAGTACAACTCCGCCTACAGCATAGGCTTTAGTTGATACTTGCCAAAGTATGTTAGATGTATGCTAGGATCATATGCTATGTTACTATGTGTGGTATGTTATGTGACGTGCTATATGATATGATGGTATGCTATGTCATGTTGTTATGTGCAATATGAAATGTTATGCAGTATGATAATATGTTATGTATGCAAGAAGAATGTGTGAGCCAAGCATGTACGGTAAGTATGTTATGTTTAATGCAAGTGACATCAAGATGCATGTTCACTAAAAATAAGATAAGACTAAGAATGAGAAAGTAAGATGGCAAGCAAGCTTGCATGTGTCGTGCCACCCGTCCGAGGTCGAGTTGGACTATGGTTTGAGTTGGACTGGGCTGGCCGCCCCAACCACTCCATAGTTGTGCTCCGGGTACGTACACGTAAGCAAGGGGCCCATAAAAAAGATAAGCATGATAATAAGTTAAGATTAAAACAAGCATAACTGGACCATGCATCTGTTATGCTATGCAATGTATGTATTGATGTGATATGCTATGTTACGCCATAAAATGATATGTTATGCAAGTCTGCGATATGTGATGATGTATGACGATATGAAATGTTATGCGACGCTAGAGTAAGTTAAGTTAGAAAGTGTATGTTAAGTTGCGGTTAGATAGTTGTGCTTACTGAGCGTAAGCTCATAGTTTGACGTTTATGCTGTAGGTAAGCCAACTGATAGCAATGGGTGATGCAAGATGGAAGTGCGAGTCGGGGCACACTGTGAAGTTGTGGGAACACGATGCCGCTACGCGTTTCGTTTAATATGTATTTTTGTATGTTAAATATTTTATTCACGATATGCTTATTTCGTTTAGACGTAAATAAGCTAGTATAAAAAAAAAAAAATTTCCGCTGCTTTTCATCAAATAAATATATAAGTACGCTAAATAAGTTAAGTAAGCAAGTACGTACGATAAGCAAGTAAGTATGTATGTTAAGGTAACGGCCTGTGCTAGGCGGGTCGTTATAGAGTTGGTATCAGAGCGGGTTCCTGCGACAAAATTTGACAGTCTGCCTGCCATCGCCACCATCATTGTAAGTTAAGTTTAGATTTTATGTTTTCGAGTACGTACTTACTATGGGTTTGCGATACGATAGACGAGTAGATATGGACCCCGGATCGGATAGACGCTGATCGGGAGGCAGTTACGGCATTCTACGGATCCCGACCACTATTATACGATGGTATGATACGAGTGGTCTCAGTATCGACATGGATTCACGATATGGAGACGATTTTTCACACCTGCCATATTGAGGACCGTCTGCGGGTCCCACTAGCTAGCCGGTGTCTGATTGCAGACGCCAGGCTGTGGTGGACAACCATAGGGGAACAGATGATGCCCGGAAGGTCGTGGGTGCTTTTTCGAGCGGTAGTACTGGCGCGCTATGGGCCGATCTTTGCTGAGGGACCCGGTGGCGAAGAGCAGTTCCGAGACCCCGACATTTATTGGGACATGTACCACACGCGGTACCAACATCTTGTGGCAGATTGGCACGCCTACCCACAGGAGTCGATGCTCCACTATTGTCGAACGGTTTCAGGAGGCGATGTTGCCCCTCATTCCCCATGACGTTCCATACCCGTAGCTACAGGCTTTAACGATACTGCGGAATGGAGTTCCATCTCCGATTCGACGATACGTCGTCTGGCCTACGCTCGGGGGGACGGTTGGGGATATGACAAACTCTATTCTGGAGGCTGAAATCACCGCACGTCTGGTGCAGACCGACGTCTACCTGAATCAATACCAGGTACCAATTGAGGACTCTAGTCAGGGGAGTCCTATGTATGGGCCAGGTCCAATGTTACCCGAGGACCCGATTCCTACAGTCCCGGGGCAGGAAATTCCGGCTGCGGAAGCCGAGGGCCACACGGAGGCCGAGGATTACATGGGGGACGATGCTGCCGACGATGATGTAGTGGTGGTGATAGACATCCCCGAGAACCCTCCTGTCATTTCATCCCTAGTGACGACGAGGAAGAGGAGGATGGCGTGGAGCCGAAGTTGGACCAGGCAATGGGGTCATAGTCATTGATGACGACGATGAGTTCGAGGTCATCGTTTAGATTAGGAGCGTTTGCATGTGTACTTTTGAACTAGGATTTTGATGTATGTATGGAGGATGGAAAGTGTTAGACACTTCCATCCCAGCCCTGACTATGTACGATGGTAGAGTGATAGACGCTCCCACCACATTTTGATTATGTAAAGTAAAGTGGTAAAGTGTTAGACACTTCCACTATATTTTGTTTGGCCATGTATATACGGTACGATGGTAAAGTGATAGGTACGATGGTAAAGTGATAGACACTTCCATCATGTATTTTGACTTGTATATAAAGATATGTATGTACTTTTGAAAATGTACTAAAAACCGTGCAGACACGGGATTTATAACATGAGTATGTTATGATTAAGAAAAGCCATGCTATGTTATACTAAGTGTCTAGAGTGATACTATAGTACCTTTTAGTTATGATATGAAAGTATGTGGATATGGCATGTATGATATGATGACAAGTTTTGATGTGATAAGTTATACAAGGATGAAAGGGCACTAACAGTACGGTGATATCTTCTCTTACGTTAGGATAGAGAGATGGTACGTCCGCGTAAAACGATGCCACTGAATCCGCCCGAGCCATATCTTGCGACTATGGTAGTAGATCTACAACGACAGCTACTAGAGCAGCAGCAAGAGACACAAAGATTACAAGCCCAAATAGCTCAGATAAACCAAGGACCCCGAGCTAATCAGGTCCCACCGCAAGCTCAACCAGTACCACCAGTAGTACCACCGGCACCAGTAGTCCAACCGGAAGTCCGACCGGAGGATCAGCCAGAGATTCCTCCGAATGTCGATGTCCCAATGGCACCCATCGGAGTGCAACCGAACCTGCCGCCGGTAAGAGAAGACTTACTATACGAATGATTTAGACGCATGAAGGCGCCCGAGTTCGAAGGCCCAATGAACCCAATTGCGGCAGACAATTGGCTGATCGATATCTAAGTTATCTTGAATTTCATGCGACTGACGGACCAAGAGAAAGTTCTTTGCGCTTCGTTTGCCCTCAAGAAGGATGCACGGCACTGGTGGATGACAGTCCAGATGCGTCGAGACGTCGCAGCCATGAGCTGGCAAGATTTTGTAACATAATTTCGAACGATGTACTACAATCAAGAGATCCTCGTTGCCCAGCAGGACGAATTTACCAACTTCCGACAGGGGTCGATGACGGTCATGGAGGCCGTGAAGAAATTCGAACAGCTAGCCAGGTTGTGTCCGGATTTGATATCAACTGAAAGGGAGAAGGTATAAGGATGATGAAGATGTTCCGGACAGACATCGCCAAGCAAGTAAGCGCCGGCAGCAACCCACCTACTGTGGTGTCTGACTACATAAGTAGAGCAGTAAGAGCTGAGTACTGGATCACTCAAGACAAGGAAGCCAGAGCTCTAATCTTTAAGGCAAGGAAGGAAGAGAAGACTATGGCAAGGACAGCGCAGCCTCGTCAAGAATTAGAGTCACACTCGAAAGGCCAGGCGAGCCACCCTGCGCAAGATTCCAACCAATCAGGGAGGAACAAGTGAAAAGGGAATTTCTCGGGCCAAAGTCAACAGAGAAGTTTTCCTCAGAAAAAGAACGATCGAGAGAACCAGAATACTAACACTGACTATCCGGAGTGCGCAACTTGTGGGAGGAAACATCCGGGAGTGTGCAGGATGGGGACAAACACATGCTTTCTGTGCGGCAATGAAGGACACTATGCAAGGAGCTGCCCCCAGAACATTCAGAATCAGAACCCTCCGTATCCAAACTGGAACCCTAACAGTCATCAGCTGCATGCAGTTCAGGCAAGACTCGAAGGACCATCGATCACGCAAGGAAGATTGGAGGCTCCAGAACCCCAGACCAGGATTTACGCCTACACGGATGGAGATGCCGAAGCAGGAACTTCGCACGCAAGGACGAAATAGACTCCTACCGCTATATTTATATATATATATATATATATAAGTGACTTTATCGTACGGTGTAATTTTTGGTGCCACTCTTTTGTATGTACTTATGAAGTGTGCTCAGGAATTTGGAAGTAGTATGAACAGCTGAGACAGTTCTTTTTGCTGTATAAGAGATTTTGTGGTTAAATATGGGATGCTAATTACCCCATAATTAGTATGGTAAAGACTTTTGTAGCCAATATGGGGAACGAAATGGCGAAAGACGTTTCGAAATACTTAACTTGTTAGAAAGTTAAGGACGAACAACGACAAATTTGAAAGAAAGTCACAGAGATTAGAAGCCTCCATAATAGAAATGGAAGCAACTACCCTGAATTTATGGTAAGATTGCCTAAGACTACGAGTAGGATCGACACGATTTAGAAGCTATCGTGGAAGGGCTAACCACGACAGCCACTATATCATGATTAAAGCTACCTTTTCAACAGGGAATTGGTAGGAATTCACGTAACTAAGGTTGTTAGACTGCTTGGAGTGTCGAAAACGAGCATTTCAAATGGCAATGGACGCTTCACTCCACAAGGTTAAAGAAGCAACCTGGGAATTAGAGGAAGAGATGCGGAAGAACTACCCCGAGATATACTAATTTTTTAGGACGAAAATTTTTAAGGGGGGTAGATTGTAATATTTGATATTTCAGTATACATTTTCCTTTTAAGGAAATTATTTTCACCTTATGAAAATATTCGTGAAAAAGCTCGATTTAGAGCTTTTGTTAGATTTCGTATGTTTTGATGGGTCGAGAAAACTCAAAATTTATTTCTAAGTTCGAAAACGGACCTTTTGAGTCGAAAGGATCGAAACGATGCAAAATTTTACGAAAGTCAACTTTGACCGACAAAAAGTTAAAGGGTTGACTTTTCGAGATTTTTCAAGTACAACGTGAAAAGAGTTCCGAGAATGATGTTTTGTGAACTAGATAGCAAGAATAAGCCGTAAAGCGTCCCTAGAAAATCAAGCACACCAAGTTAAGATTTAAGGGCGAAAAAGGGATTCGGAAAAATTAAGAAAAATATTTTTCGATCCAAAATTCACACAGATAAATTTTGTACTTCGGTACGAAATAAAAATATTGTGTTTTGGTAAATCACAATATTAGAATTCTCTGTGTAACACAAAGGAAAAGAAAAATGAATTTTGGAGACAAAAAGAAAGCTAAATATGGCCCTTAGGTGAGGTAAGCTCAATGACCTCACCAAGCACCCTCCTCATGACATCATTTCCAACTAACCAAGCTTGAACTATGTGGAGTTTCTCCCTCCACTCACACATTCGGCAGCACCAAGGGGAAAGCCAAAGAAAAGCCATGTTTTAGGGACAAGTCACCACCCACCCAAAGTCCTTTTTGTCTACAAAAAACCCTTCCATTTCTTTATTCACTTTATTGTAAAAGTGAGCCAAACTCTTGTCCCTTTCCTCTAGAGACTTCGGCAGCCTTGGAAAAGAAAAGGAGAAAAGCCTTAAATTAAGGCAAGCAACCAACCACTCCCACCTTCCTTTTTCCTATTCTCTTTAGTGAAAATTTTCAGCCAACTCTTGTCCTTATTTCTCTAGAGTATTCGGCAGCAGCAAGAGGGAGAGAAGGGAGGAGAGATCCACAAATCTTCTTGGGATTTTTGAGCCTTGGGTGTGCGGTTTTCCAAGGGAGTGAGCAAGAGAAAAAGTGAGAAATTTTTTAGTGGGTTATAGGGCTTGGTGGCCGTGAGTCTTGGTGAGCATAGGAGGAGGATTTGAGACCAAACTTTGGCTTTGGTCTAGGTAATTTTTCTAGAGCCCTAATCCTCTTTATTTTGAGCTAGATTTGAAGTTCAATTTGAGGATTCGATCGGGTTCTAAGGACGTAAGTCCAAGTTTATTTTCGTGCTCTAATCTTGGTGTATGCTTGGTTGCTAGAACTAGGGTTTCTGTGGCTTTAAATCTTGCTTGATTTGTGTTGATTTTTATATGAATTTCATGTTAGAAAACTTAGGTTGTGTGTCCCCAATTTATGGCCGAAAATCTGCCCTTACAGCCCCCCTTTGATGCATGTAGCCAAGATTGATTTTTGATGCATGTTTGTGTTTGAATGCCTAAGTAGAACCCAAGCAACCTTAGGTTTGTGATTTGGATTTGGGTTGTATGGATTCACGGGAACAGTCATGGGACATTAGAAAAACGTTGTGTGTTTAGCTTGAAGGCTCCCGAAGTGGTCGGTTGAGTTAGATTCGCGAAATAAGGCGTAAAATTGGAAGTAAAACCGAAACTGCCAAATTCGGAGTCAAATCTGATCAGTTTCGGAAAAGTGAAATTAAGAGGTCTTTAGTGGCCGAATGTGGTAAAACACGAAACACGAAAGTTTCTCAGAACAACCGTGGCTGATCCCTGGGCCCAGATTCACCCAGATTTTTCAAGATCAGCCGTTTTCAAATGAAAACTGGTATCAATACAAGCAGAATTACATTTTTTGTAAAACACGAAAGTTTTAGCATTTTTCGAGAGCTACAACTTTCGTGAAGAAAAGTTTTTCAGATTCTCGACGGATTTTTAAACTGGGCATGTTTTGTGAGGAGTGTGCAAGGAATCCGAGAAGTCCTTCACCAAAGTTTTACAAAATGTTTTCAAAAAAAATTGTAAAGTGTTCTAAACCGTTATTTTAACTGCGAAAACTGTTCCAAAGGCAATATTCGACCCTAAACGACATTTATAAAGAATTATTTCAAAGATCGGAATTTTACCAAGAGTTTTAAGGATTTTTAAGAAAAAAATCGTATAAAAGTGCAAGAAGAAAAGAAATGTGATTTTAAGTTAAGAAAATGAAGTTTAAGTTAAGAAAATAGATTTTCAAGATAAAAATGGTAATCAAGCCGCTTACGGGCCGTAGCCGGGATTAGGACCCGAGTTACCGGGCTTAGGCCCAAAAGGCCCAGAATTGACAAAGGTTGACCAGTAGTTGACCAATTGTCAATTTTGGTTGACCCAACAATCAGTAAGGGTAACCTTAAGAGTTATCCAACGTAACCCTAAGGACTACCATAATTTTGAAATGGGCTAAGAAAAGTGGGTCAAGGCCATTGACCCAATAAGCTATGATGGAATAGTAAAGCCCATGATATTAAGAAGAAAGCCCAGTAGTAAATCAAGATCTAGTCCGCGAGGTTATCCAACGTAGCCTCTTAAGGGATTAATCAAGTTCAAATTAATCCCCAGCACTAAAAGGCCAATTTGGACAAGTCAGTTATCTGACGGGGACATACAACTAGGTTTTAGTAGGTATATTGGTTAGGATACCAACATTCTACAACTAGAAACAGAATCTCACCAATGTCCTTTCTCAAGCAGGAAAGGGCTTGTAGCGGTACTCCAAATTAGAACGACGACCGCGAGGATATAGCGATAGAGGTAAGTACAACTTCGCCTACAGCATAGGCTTTAGTTGATACTTGCCAAAGTATGTTAGATGTATGCTAGGATCATATGCTATGTTACTATGTGTGGTATGTTATGTGACGTGCTATATGATATGATTGTATGCTATGTCATGTTGTTATGTGCAATATGAAATGTTATGCAGTATGATAATATGTTATGTATGCAAGAAGAATGTGTGAGCCAAGCATGTACGGTAAGTATGTTATGTTTAATGCAAGTGACATCAAGATGCATGTTCACTAAAAATAAGATAAGACTAAGAATGAGAAAGTAAGATGGCAAGCAAGCTTGCATGTGTCGTGCCACCCGTCCGAGGTCGGGTTGGACTATGGTTTGAGTTGGACTGGGCTGGCTGCTCCAACCACTCCATAGTTGCGCGCTGGGTACGTACACGTAAGCAAGGGGCCCATAAGAAAGATAAGCATGATAGTAAGTCAAGATTAAAACAAGCATAACTGGACCATGCATCTGTTATGCTATGCAATGTATGTATTGATGTGATATGCTATGTTATGCCATGAAATGATATGTTATGAAAGTCTGCGATATGTGATGATGTATGACGATATGAAATGTTATGCGACGCTAGAGTAAGTTAAGTTAGAAAGTGTATGTTAAGTCGCGGTTAGATAGTTGTGCTTACTGAGCGTTAGCTCATAGTTTGACGTCTATGCTGTAGGTAAGCCAACTGATAGTAATGGGTGATGCAAGATGGAAGTGCGAGTCGGGGCACACTGTTAAATTGTAGGAACACGATGCCGCTACGCGTTTCATTTAATATGTATTTTTGTATGTTAAATATTTTATTCACGATATGCTTATTTCGTTTAGACGTAAATAAGCTAGTATAAAAAAAAAAAAAATTTCCGCTGCTTTTCATCAAATAAATATGTAAGTACGCTAAACAAGTTAAGTAAGCAAGTACGTACGATAAGCAAGTAAGTATGTATGTTAAGGTAACGGCCTGTGCTAGGCGGGTCGTTACAGAATGTGATTGTATGGCATGAATGAATAAGTGTATGCAAACTAGAAAACCATGTAGCCAAGGACTAGGGCAGTCGGTTTTTGGGGCTGCATGGGCACGTTGGGTTAGCATGTTTGAATGTATGGGACTATAGAAACGCTGCATGATTATTATGTAAGCTCCCGAAGTGGTCGGTCGAGATAGAACCCACGAATTAGGACGTAAACCGGACTTAATAACCGAAACTGTCAATTCGGATTTGAAACTGGCCAGTTTCAGGAAAGTGGAAATTTAAGGCCTTTAGAGGCCGAACTAGGTGAAATGTAAAACACAAAAGTTGTAGAACAGGGTTTTTCCTAGGGAGCCACGTGGACCGTTTCCCAAAATAAGGCTCCAATGGCCTCCGTTTTTACAGAAACCGAGACTGGTCTACCTAGACCCAGTCTATACGACTAGCGAGATTCAAACGAAAACTGACAAAGATATAGGCAGAACTGGAATTTTCTTAAAACATAAAAGTTTTAAAATTTTTCGAGAGCTAAAACTTTCGTGAAGACAAGTTTTTCAAATTTAAATAGGATTTTTAAATATAAGCTGATTTCTAAAAACTGTGCAGAGAGCAAGAAATTCATGCACAGGATTTTCTAGAACCTACTTAGGAAAACTGTTTTTCTTTCTAAAAAGCATTGTTTTAACTATGAAAACTGTTTCGAATGCAGTTTTCGACCTTCAGCCATTTTATAAATTATGTTTTAAGAACAAAGAATTTTTATGAGTAATTAAGGGAGTTTTTGAGCTTAATTACTAAACTTTTTCAAAGATAAAGAAAAAGGGAATTTTTGAGCTAAGTTTATAAAATCAAGCAAAGACGGATGATGACCGGGGAATTATACCCGAGTTACCGGGCTTAGTCCTAAAGCCCGAGGTTGACTCGAAGAGAGTTGACTTTAGTAACCTTAGAGGTTAACATTGGTTAACCTAGTATAGATTAAGATAAGCTTTAAGCTCGAGGTTAGGTAATGGCCTAACCCTATACGTTTGTGTATGTGATTAGTATGGAAAGTTATCCAACGTAACCTACTAGGCCATAGTATGAATTTAATAGGACTACTATTGTAACCACACTTAAGATAGGTTATGATTTATATTAAAGGGGACATATAACCAAAGCATTGCATGAATGTTGGTTAAGAACCAACATATTATGGTCATAGATTAAAGACCTTACCTAAGTCCTTCCATTAAGCCGGAAGTACCCTGCAGCTGAGCCCCAAAGTGGAACAGCGTAACATCAGGCATAGACAAGGTAAGTACAACGCCACTTACAGCATAGGCTATTAGTTGTATACTTACCTAGATATAATTGATGTGTTATGTGCTATATGTTATGATTGAATGCCATGTTTTATATAATATGATAAGTCTATGTTATGAAATATGCTAAGTAAGCAATGCATGCTAAGTTAAGAGTATGGTATGACTATGAAGCATGAAAATGTGACATCAAGCTGTATGCTCACTAATTGTAATAAGAATAATAAGTTTAAGAATAACAAGATGGAAAAAAAAAAAAAAAAAAAAAAAAAAGAGAAAGGCGAAGTCGCCTGTGTCGTACCACCCGTCCAAGGTCGGGTTGGACTATGATTGAGTTGGACTTGGACTGGCCACCCCAACCAATCTATAGTTGCGCACCAGGTACGAACACTCATGTTAAGGGCCCCTAAGTAAGATAAGAAATGATGAAATAAGAAAGCATAATATGAACATAATTGGTTCATGCATGCTATATGCAATGATGTGTTATGAATGAAATGGATTGTTATGTCATAGATATGATAAGATGTATAGTTATGTGTTGCGGTATAGGAGTTGTGCTTGCTGAGTGAAAGCTCATTGTTTTAAGTTTATGCTGTAGGTAAACAACCTGCCAGCAGTTGATGGTACAAGGTGGAGTCGCGTGGCCGGGCACTGTGAAATGTGGGAAACGGAAGCCGCTACGCGTTTCAAAATTTATATGAATATTATGGGATGGTTAATAACTGCTAATTAGATAATGTTGATACTCGTACGCATAAATACTAATATTCGTTTATACTTTACGTTCCGTAGCTTTCTATATGCACTGTATAAAAAAAAAATTTCTACTGTGTTTCACGTATTAAGTAAGTAAGTTTCGTATATGTTTTCTCATGATTGTATGTACGTAAGTATGGTAACGACCTGTGCTAGACGGGTCGTTACAAAAACCGTCTTAGTTCAGCATGAGGGGATCGTTGCGGAATTAATTGGTTTATGCAGCCAGAGGAAATAGAAAATTATACATTTAGTAGAAGTTCCAGCCTTTGCATTACACTGATCCAAAAATACTAACAACTAAATTCATGTAACGACCTGCCTAACGCAGGCCGCTACCGTACATAACATGTCTTACATACTTACTTACTTAGTGTAATTAGTGGAAAAATTTTTTTTTTAATACGGTGCGAACTCACACGAGTACATACTTAATTATAAACGTTTACTAAATAAAAACGTTTGAACATAAATAATGAATATTTATAAAATAAACAAAACACGTAGCGATCACCATCCCATATTTCACAGTTAGCAGTGCCATGCTCCACGTAAGACGTGAGCTTTCGCTTAGCAAGTACAACTTTAACATCTGCGACACAAATCTTAATCATGTATGAACCATTTATGCTTCATTATGCTTTCTTATTCTTTCTTAACTTAACATACTAATGGGCCCCATAACATAAGTGTACGTACTGTGGCGCGCAGCTATAAAGTGGTTGGGGCGGCCAGCCCAGTCCAACTCAAACCATAGACCTAACCCGACCTAACGTGGGTCGGTACGACACAGACAAGCTTGTTTGCCATCATACTTTCATTTTCTTAAATCTTATTCTTGTCTTAAAACATACTTACTAAGCCATTTCATACTTGGTCTTAGTCTTATCATATGAATTGGTGAACATGCATCATGATGTCATGCATAATTAAATCATAACCATATCATAACAATTTTATAAACTTTAAACACATCACACATCAAATCATATTATTACATACAACACATCAGGCAAGTAACACAATAAAGAGCTTATGCTGTAGACGGAGTTGTACTTACCTCGGATGCTATGTCATATGCTGTGTTGCTCCAAGTCAGGTTGCAACAGCAGGCTACCTCCTGTTATTATAAAGGACATAGGTAAGGATTTTATAAACCATAACCATTAAATTTTGGTAACCTAACCAATATTCATACATGACCTTAGTTATATGTCCCTCATAAATCTCTTTGATAACTTATTTGGTTGCTACAAGTAACCCTAGGGTTCATGGGCTACCACACTTAGATCATATCTTATTAGGTTACTTAGAGTATCTTTGGGTACTAAGCCCAAACATACATGAATAGTGTTAAGTTACTATTCATAACCTTGGACCTAAGCCTTATCATTTTCAATCCATAATCTATTGGGTTACTAGGAGTAACCCTGGGTTTTAGGCCCAACTAACATACTTAGTATCTTGTTGGGTTACATTGGGTAACCCTTGGTGTAAACCTAAGTCAACTTGGGTCAAACTTGGGTCAACTCTTATTGGGTTGCTAAAGCCCAAACTTCTAAGTTGTATCTTATTGGGTTACTATAGGTAACCTTGGGCTTTGGGCCCAATCTAGTAACTCGAAATCCTTCACGGTTACCGTCGGTCATCATTTTGTTACCAAGTTTTTAAGATACTTGTGGTCCAAATCTTGCTTTTCTTGTCTTGGAAAAACTTAGTTTTCTTTGTCCAATTCTTTTTATACAAAAATCCTTGTTCAACTTATCAAAAATTGTAACTCTTTGAATAGGGCTTGTAAAAATTATTAAGTGTTGGAAATTACTTTTGGAACAGTTTTCCACAGCCAATTTATCAGTGTATGTGCAGGAATGTCATTTTCCCGCACTGTTTTAGAAAATCCTGTGCAAGAATTTCATGTTTCCTACATAGTTTTTAGAATCCAATTTTATTTAAAAATCTGTGCTGAATCCGAAAAATTTTCCTTCACGAAAGTTTTAGATCTCGAAAAACCCTACAACTTTTGTGTTTTACACAAGACCCAATTCGGTCTTTAGCCCATCATTTCCCCTCTTAAACCTGCCTGGCCGTGCATTGAGTCTAGGCATGACCAGGTTCGGATTTTTGTAAAAACCAAGGCCATTGGAGTCTTATTTTTGAAAACTGTTCACGTAGCCCCCTAGGAATTTCCCTTATCTACACCTTTCATGTTTTAAGTTTTTCTAAATTCGGTCTCTAAGGGCCTCAAAACCGGCTTTCCAGAAAACTAGTCAGTTTTACCCGAACTGGCAATTTCTTGCTTAAATCCATTTTTACGTCCAATTTACGTGCACACTAACTCAACTGGTCTCGACCGGGAGCCTACAACAATCATGCAGTGCTTTCTAATGTAAAATCTCATCATTACACATCCATGCATTCTCATGCAAACCCTTGGGTATTCTTGCACCAAGCTAGGGTTTGTAAAAATTTTGGGTTTGCATAACTATTCATCACATAAGCTAACAACCTAACATGCATAAACTACAACATTCTTAAGCATATTGGGGACATACAACTACATCATTGTTGATGCCTGAACGTCTCCGGCAGCAACACCCAATGTGGTCGGCTGCTCCGACCACTCTTGCCGGTTACTCTGCTTGCGTCCTTCTGCAAGAAAGAAAGCACCTCGAAGTAACGGGGACACCGGTGTGGTGTCTGCCGTGGGCACTTCGATGCTTAAGTCAGAGCAGGGTCTAATAAGCGAAGGGAGAGGCAGAGCTCTGGCAAGGAATTAGTGTCCGTACCTGGGATGGAGGGCTAACCCTCTATTTATAGGCGCTTTCCGCGGGCTCAGCAGTCAGGGCGACCCGGCCGGGTCGGCTCCCTAGGACTCCCGGCGGTAGAGTAGGGGCGTAGCGTGTGCAGGTCGTGGGCCAATATGGTGGCGCCATGTAGTCTTCGCCCTAGGCTAGGGGCACTAGAGTGGTTGTTGTAGATGGCTGCAGGGGTGGCCTCAGTCGGATCAGGCAGCGGAAATCAGGGAGATAGTGGGAGTGGGTGACGGAGAATGGCGATCTGACCCCCCGAAGTTAGGGGCCGTACCTCACACGTGGGGCGGCGTACGGCGATGCTCAAGGATGCTGGGTGCTCGGGGTAGTCGATGGTTCCCCGAGCACCCGGTGGGCTGACCTGGGTTGGCTACCCGTCGGGTAGGCGGTTGTAGCCGGGGCACGTACCTTGGGGGTACTCGGAACAGTTTCTGGAGTGCTCGGGTCATTTTGGTCGGTACAGGGCCGAAGTCACTGGTGCGACCGCTCAGTTCTCGGAGCAGGGCCCGTTGTCGGAACAGGTTATGGCCTCAACAATCATAAAGCGTACATGCAAACCCTAAATCATGCAACCATAATTACATAATCATGCATAGCATATAAATCAAAACCACTCATTCACCTAATCAAGCACAATCTAAAAAAAACTAAACTTGAGCATAGGAAATAAAATGAGCTTATGCTCTTACAAACCAACTTTGAAAATACACTTAAATCTCCAATTGAAGCTTAAATTGAAAAGCTTAGCACTACAAGAATTTTCACCTACGGAGACCAAAAAATTGGTCTCCGTAGGTCTATTTTTTGGTCGCCATTACCTTCCGCGACCAAAAAAGTTTGGTCGCCATTTGGTCTCCGTTGATTGGTCGCACTAGGTATCGGCAACCAAAACAATTTTGGTCTCCGTAGGTCACAAACAACGGAGACCAAGAAAATTTGGTCTCCGTTGGTCTCGGATGTTTCCGAGACCAAAAAAATTTGGTCTCGGTTGGTGTCTAAAAAATCCGAGACCAAAAAAATTTAGTCTCCGTTGGTCTCTGGACCATGCGGGACCAAAAAAATTTGGTCTCTGTTGGTGTCCGTAAATCCGAGACTAAAAAAATTTGGTCTCCGTTGGTCTCTAAGAAATCCGCGACCAAATTAAATTGATCTCCGTTGGTCTCCAAAAAACCAACGGAGACCAAAAAAATTTGGTCTCCGTTGATCTCTGAAAGGTCCATGACCAAATTGATTTAGTCTCCATTCACTACAACAAAAAAGCCCTTTAATGACATTTAAAAAATTTCGTGAAATGGATTCCACGACATTTTTGAAAAGGTCTTTGAAAAAGGGTGCCGTGAAAAGTTAACGACACTTTCTTCAATGTCGTGATCTATGTCGTCAATTCTTTATCCTTGACATTAGAGTAATGTCATCTATTACTTTCCCGGTTGTATATTGTTACATATCACAACTGTTCAAAATTGTCATGATTGGTGTGTATGATAGCAGTTTATAAATGTCATGATTTGTACATTTTACAACAATTAAACAATGTCATGATTAGAAATGTTTGACGACATTGAAAGCATGTTTTAATAGAAAAAACCATGACATTGGATAAGTGTTGTGTATTCTTGAATTATTAAAAAAATGAATTTCAATAAAATAAAATTTTATTGTTGATTATTTATAATTACATAGATATAAATTTTTGAATACACGAATTATTAAAAAAAAAATCACCCAAAATAATTTTTTGTTGTTGATTACTTAAAATTATAAATATAAATTTTGATTCATAGTATTAATTAAAAAAAAATTATTACATTAAAAAAAAAAAAAAAAACAAAACTTTCAGTCACAATAAGTTTCTAAAAGCTATTGCAAATGCATTGGAATTGGCGTTATGGTTCAAGGAATTCCTTTGCTATCTTTTGCATCTTCAAAGAATTGCTTCATTCTCGCCCTTCTCTTTCACCATTTCCAGCAAGCTTCTTTCTCAACTTGGTCTCTCCTCATAAGCCTTTTTCCTTCTGCACTAATGTTCTTCCACTACTAATATCTTGAGACACTTAACTGCACTCGCTTTGCCACTCAATTTTACTGTGGCATTCAAAATAACTCTAACAATCATATCCTTTAGTCCATCTTCAAAAGCACAACTTCTCATGTCTCTTTTGATCTTCTAATGGAGTTCTGCATAGAAAGAGAGATAAGTAAACGCTTTCAACTTCTTTCAACTGTCATATCATATATATGAATATATATATTCAGTCAAGCTTTTTTGTTTCTCATTTAATGCAGATGCATATCAAAATCTGCGTACATGTTGAAAGAACAAAAATAAATAAATAAAGGTTAGAAGCTAAAGTCAGACCTCACGACGCTGGGCAGTACCCCCATAACCTGTCGCTTGGCAAAATCTTCTGTAAAGGGGCACGACAGCATAGCTACATCAAACCATTGCAAACACCAAGCCATAAGATAAGGAACCATCTTTGTTTAACTCCGCCTTAGGATTCTTCTTTTTGATCTGCATTGAAAACCAGATTGAATTTAACAAACAAACATTGAAACCCACATCTATGTATATTTATTGAGAGCAGCATATGCATTTTAAATAGTAAAAAACTGATATATAATGATGGCATATTTCCTTCCATGGTTGCGGCTTCGCAAGTTTACTGCGGATGGACATGAGCAAAGATGTGCGAAACTCCATTAGACATCGCGATTTTGTTGTTGGTGAAATCTGAAAAGGTTAGACGATATTGGATAAGAGAGAAAGCAAAAGCTAGAGGGTGAGATACGATCATCAGAAGATAGGAGCTTCTTGGCCTTGGCAATGAGTTCCGTGGCCTGAAAGTCTGATGATTGGACATTGGAGGAGGACGTGGTGATCGGCAACCACCAGCGATGGACTGAGTTGAGCGAGTTACTGAGTGGATTCGGCCATTGATTGTGTGAGTTTAGGAAGGTGAAAAAGAAAAAACCAATAGATGTGGACAGAGGGGAGTTAACAAACATTCAAAAACAAACGTGTTATAAAACCTTTTTGATTAAAACGTAACAGAGGCTCTGTTTCGATGTCACTACAGGGCAAAAATGAGGGTGTTTGATTCCGATCTAGAGTATGATTGTTGACGAAGCTCTGTTTTGGAATTGCAAAACCATTACAACAAAATCCAAACTTGAAAGCAAACAAATTTGACACGAGAAATAAATTACCTATGAGCAGCAAGTTGTGGTGAGATTCTTGCGTGAAGTAGAGAGAAAAGAGATAAGGAAGAGAAACAAGAAATTATGTGTTATTGGGAGTGAGGGGTATAAACGTGTGTGCAGTTAATATTTAATCAGAAGTAATGTAAAATTTAAAATGAAAATAAAGCGCCAAGAACTTTTTTGTCAAAACCCATTTAAGCGCCAACTCCAAATTTTTCGTTTGCCTCCATTTAAGCGCCAATCTAGAACTGCAAATATTACGGTTTTTTTTTTTTTGAAGTGTTTTTTTTCTTTTATTTATTTATTTATTTATTTATTTATTTAAGAATAGCAGCATAACTCGTTTAAATTAAAAATAAGTATTTAATTATCTGAAAACAACCATTGTGTGGTGTAGTGTGTAGGCAGTTACCCAAACTTTTTTTTAGAAGATTTTTTACGAAGTTATTTTTGTTTTTTAAAACTTATTTTTTCTAAGGAGTAATTCAAAAAATATATATATTTATAATTTATAGTAAATATTGATATTATTTGATAGTTTCACCAAAAAAAAAAATTTATTTGATAGTAAATACATATGTGTTGCCACTCATCCGGGTATATTTTATGTACATTTTTTTTTTTCACTTTTTAAAGGTTAGTTTAAAATAAAAAGGTACAAGTCAGATTGTATTATAAAATAAATAAATAAAAAGAGTCCGAATTAAAAAAAAATTGTTTAAAAAATAAAAAGAGTCCGATTTTTTTTGTTAAATCTTTACTTTAATTAAAATAATTTGATATGTTTGAAATAGAAAAGTACGTGATCTTAGTTTCCTTTCCGAATTTCAAATCTTTTTTTTTTTAATCTAAAGTTGAAATTTAAATTTAAAGTGGTATGAAGATGCGAATAACAAATATATATAGCTATGTTTTTATTATTATTATTATTTTTTAAAAAGTGTAATCAATTCGACATTGATAAATAGCTAAGTTATATGAAACTTTATTTACTTCACAATATCAACAACCTCGACAAGAACATGAATATTCACTAGTTAAAGGAGCTAAAAAAAACTGTTACAGATTGTTTACAAAATAAGTTTTTTTGTTCAACTATTCGATTATTGGATAAATATACACATTAAAATCATCGAAATCAATCAAATACAAGTGACCATATTGATTGACATTGCCATATATTGGTTCAATCTGCAAATATTTTTCTAAATATGATTAGACCAAAAGGTCAATCTCGATTTGTAGCAATAAATAGTAGTAGATTGAGATGTTAACCAAGTTTAGTAGATGATACTGGTTTAACTAATACTTACTATAAATAAGTTTATGATAATTGGTTCTCAATGACTTGGTTACAAATCATCATAAGCAATATATATATATATATATATATATATAATATAATAAGAAAACATAAGTTACCTTTGTTGAATTGCCTAGTAATTGGATGAATATGAACTTAAAAAATAATCGGAATTGACTAAATAAGAATTACTATATTTGACTTACATTCTCATACATCAGTTCAATTTGTAATCTTACAATTTATAGTCTTCCCGAGCATGTAACATCTAAGTTGTTCAAATTTGTCTATCATTTTTTTCTTATTATATTTTAATGGCAAATCCTAAGCTCCAACCGCAAGGTTTCAAAATGTGTTTTTTAAAAAGTTCACTTTTTCACTTTCTGTATACTATTATATGAAAGTACAAAAAAAAAAAAAAAAACATTTACTCACCCATTGCGCACAACTATGTGTCAACATTTAGACCATTTCATTTGAATGGTCTATCCAAACATATATTTGGTTAGTACTATTGGAAACGAAGCATCCAACTGTTATTTGGATTTTTGTTCTTAAATGGCAAAAATTCCTCCCCCAATATTATTTACCTCTACTCAAGTGTATTGTTTATGTCTTTTTAGATTGCTACTTCCAACTGCATATTTATTTTCAGAACACCGGTTTGAGTTACTTGACTTTTCATAATCTAGTAAGAAATTTGTTAACTTTCCCAAAAAAAAAAAAAAAAAAAAAGGACAAAGTTAGCTTGGAATTTTTAAGTTGGAACCTGAGATCCAAACAATGCACAAGTTTATGTTCAAATGTTACGTTCAGAATGTTAATATCCAAAACATCAAATTAGATAACAATTTAAATACTTCTACTTAAAATTTTTCATTCCAATGTTTTTGTAACAAATATTTTTATTTGGACGCTTCCCCCAAACGGACTTAATATTGACATTTTTTATGATATGAGTTACACTTAAAATATGACGGAATACTAAAATAGACTAGATAACAAAAGTAAATGTCTTCTTTATATGAGATAACTGATAGGACAACGTATTCATGATATTTAATTTAGCCCCATTGTTTGTCCATGTGTTATTTCTCTCTCGGTTTTCTATTTTTTAATTTGTTGGGTGAATAATATATGTTATTTCTCTTTGCTAGCTTTCATTGATCATATTTGCGTAGATGTACCATATATATTTATTCTTATATGGTTCACAATATGTTTTGCTTTGAAAGCACAATTAAATAGATAATTATGAAAATGTTTAAATGTAAATGTTAATAGTACATGACTTTATCATTTTCTAGACTCGGGACTCACAATTATTAAAACAAAACCTATATACATATATATATATATATATATATATATTAAAGGTAAAAGAAATCCAAGTCTCATATCGTAAGCACATAAAAATAATCACAGATATATAAAGGTATTGAGTTACTCACTTAATTGGTTGACCTTTCATATTTCTCTTATTCTCTTATCTTCACAATATATATATTTATATATATATTATATATACGCACATGCATATATCCAAGTTATGTCCACTACGGTATTAGGGTTGTGACCTAGAGAGAAAATAGTACAATAGAGCTTCAAAAAGTACAATTAGTATATTTGATAGGAGAAAATACACATACACACACACACAACAGTATTTTTCACAAACATAAGTGCATGGTTACAGTTATTTTGTGAAATTCGATTTCTTAATTTTTACTTTTAGGGGAACTACAGTAATGTTCTTTTCAAAAGCACAACAATTATGAATTAAACAGTTCTTTTTATTTTTTAATTTTTTTAATTTTTTTCAATTATTGCCTTTATGAATTTTCTTATGTGTCCAGCATTAATAATTGTAAAAAAATATTATAAACGTGTCAACAAGAAAAAAAAAAAAAAAAAGAAAGAAATTCAAGGACCAAATTAATTTAGTCATGGAAAGTGATCTACAGGGACCAAAATTTTGGTCCCCGAAAACTCCCTTCCGCCACCAAATGATTTTTGGTCGCAGTTTGGTGTCCCTAGAGGTGAGTTTCGGGGACCAAATTAATTTGGTCTCGGAAGGTGAGCTACCGGGACCAAAATTTTGGTCCCCGAAAGCCCTTTTATTTATGAGGAGGACATTTTCGGAGACCAAATTAATTTGGTTCCGGAAGGAGAGCTACCGGGACCAAAATTTTGGTCCCCGAAAGCCCTTTTGATTATGAGGAGGACATTTTCGGGGACCAAATTAATTAGGTCCCTGAAGGTGACCTACCGGGACCAAAATTTTGGTCCTCGAAAGCCCTTTTTTGCCACCAAATAAATTTTGGTCCCGGTTTTGTGTCCCCGGAGGTGAGTTTCGGGGACCAAATTAATTTGGTCTCGGAAGGTGAGCTACTGGGACCAAAATTTTGGTCCCCGAAAGCCCTTTTGTTTATGAGGAGTACATTTTCGGAGACCAAATTAATTTGGTCCCGGAAGGAGAGCTATCGGGACCAAACTTTTGGTCCCCGAAAGCCCTTTTGTTTATGAGGAGGACATTTTCGGAGACCAAATTAATTTGGTCCCGGAAGGAGAGCTACCGGGACCAAAATTTTGGTCCCCAAAAGCCCTTTTCCGCCACCAAATAAATTTTGGTCCCGGTTTTGTGTCCCCGGAGGTGAGTTTCGGGGACCAAATTAATTTGGTATCGGAAGGTGAGCTACTGGGACCAAAATTTTGGTCCCCAAAAGCCCTTTTGTTTATGAGGAGGACATTTTTGGGGACCAAATTAATTTGGTCCCGGAAGGAGAGCTATCGGGACCAAACTTTTGGTCCCTGAAAACCCTTTTGTTTATGAGGAGGACATTTTCGGGGACCAAATTAATTAGATCCCTGAAGGTGAGCTAGCGGGACCAAAATTTTGGTCCTCGAAAGCCCTTTTTTGCCACCAAATAAATTTTGGTCCCGGTTTTGTGTCCCCGGAGGTGAGTTTCGGGGACCAAATTAATTTGGTCCCGGAAGGTGAGCTACCGGGACCAAAATTTTGGTTCCCGAAAGCCCTTTTGTTTATGAGGAGGACATTTTCGGAGACCAAATTAATTTGGTCCCGGAAGGAGAGCTACCGGGACCAAACTTTTGGTCCCCGAAAGTCCTTTTGTTTATGAGGAGGACATTTTCGGGGACCAAATGAATCAAGTCCTGAAAGGTGAGCTACCGCGACCAAAATTTTGGTCTCCGAAGGCCCTTTTCCGCCACCGAATAAATTTTGGTCTCGGTTTTGTGTCCCCGGAGGTGAGTTACGGGGACCAAATTAATTTGATCTCGGAAGATGACCTACCGGGACCAAATTTTGGTCTCCGAAAACCCTTTTCTGCCACCAAATGATTTTTGGTCGCGCTTTTATGTTTCCGGGGGCTATTTTCGGGGACCAAATTAATTTGGTCTCTAAAGGTAACCTACCGGGACCAAATTTTGGTTGCTGAATATATTGATCTTCTGAGACCAAATTTTGGTCGCCGAAATTGCTCTTCAGAGACCAAATTTTTTTTGGTCGCGGAAAGTCTGGTCGCTGTAGGTTCAAATTCTTGTAGCGTAGGGACCAAAAAGGAATTACCTTAATCAACTCAAAGGTTGGGCTAGATTTTGATTCACACTCCCCCCCCTTGCCTTCTACCACAACCGGCCTCCCTTAGCTTGGCTGGCTTCCAAAATTTTCGACCACACTTGCTTGGTGCTTCACCAAATCCGACCACCACCTACCTCTTTCTTTCTTCACCTTTTTTTTTCTCTCTTTGAGTTTCGGATTTTAAGGGGAGAGAGTGAGAAAATATTTTGGCATGGTTTTGGGGTGTTTTCTCATTTTTGTGAAGCAAATGAGCCCCCCCATCACCTATCTATGGGTGATAAATAATTTAATTTTTGGATTTATTTTTAATCCAAAAATTACTTATAAGTCCTTGAAACAAAAATATTTGCACCACACCCCCCTTAGGTGGCCGGCCATCATTACTTGACTTGGAGGCTAAGTTTCTATTTCCTTTCACAATTTTCTTTAAATCCAAAAATCACTTAATTATCCATAGTGAGGTGTCCTCCCTCTTAGGCCTTTTTTGGCATTTCTGTTAATATGCAGTCCATTTTCATGCTAATACAGATATTTCCAATACTGTTCTTACTAATAATACAGTACTATTACACTGATTGCAGTCCAAAATTTATCTGTGTATGTATAATTGGACTGCGTAAAAATTTTTCTTATAACTTTAAGCCATTTAGCCCTTATTGTCCTAAATAATGTGCTTGATTTTTCTATAGTGAGGTGTCCTCCCTCTTAGGCCTTTTTTGGCATTTCTCTTAATATGCAGTCCATTTTCATGCTAATACAGATATTTCCAATACTGTTCTTACTAATAATACAGTACTATTACACTGACTGCAGTCCAAAATTTATCTGTGTACGTATAATTGGACTGCGTAAAAATTTTTCTTATAACTTTAAGCCATTTAGCCCTTATTGTCCTAAATAATGTGCTTGATTTTTCTATAGTGGTTTTGAATCTTATTCTTACTATCTTGTTCGTAATGACGGTTTTTCGCAGTATATTTTCCATACTGCTTGCCATACTTGCAGTACTGTCATAGTCAATCCTTTGACTTTTCTGATCAAACTTTGATCATCATAAAATCATAAATTTTTTTTCTACCTTTTTGCTCAAAAGGTCATATGCTTGACTAAGCAAGTCTTATTGAGTCTTACAAAATCATAAGAATTCATAAAATTTAATAAAAACCCTAATCAGGATTTTTCATGAATACCTTTATGATACAGCTTAAATTCCTTAAAAAAAAAAATTGTAATATCGTAAAAAGCTAATCATTACAATTCAATCCTGTTTGGCAATTATAAATGGGTACATCTATGGAGAGGGAAATATAGGTGCAGTGCAGCCATTTCTAGTGGGACTTTAATATGTTATTACTCATCCCTATTTGTGTGTCCCATATGCGTTCCTTGTGCGTTAATTTTCTTTCACTCTCTTCAAAACTCAGTAGCTAGGGTTTCTGAAAATAAAAATCTTACATGACTAACTATATATATGTTGCAAATGAAAAAGGGCAAATTAAGAAGTCAACATTGTCCAATACCTGGGCATATGCTTCAAGCTTGTTATGAGTCATACTGTATTCGTTCTTCATCCAAATTAGGGCCTGGGAGAACCTGGAATGACGTTTCCAAGAAAAACTAATTTAATCTTTATCCAAAAATACATTAACGTTTACGCACAAAACATAGCTAAGAAAATTAAGGCCTGTAAACCTACTATAAACAATAAAGTACACATAGTTTATTAAAGATTCATGATGAAATGTCACAGACTATGAAAAATGAAAGAAACAAAACACAAAATATTGTTAAGGACGTGAATATAAACCTACGTCAGACGATACATTAATTAATCGACGAATATAGCAAAACCTTGAAAAAGGAGGAGTCAAAACACAGTTTTAAAGCAGTACTTGAACACATCTATGTAGCCATGCCATGGAAATGCATCGTCTGGAATATAAACGTGGTACTACACTTCCTCGAGTGGACATGCATCGAGCTTCTTGTTGAATATTTCATTAAGCTTAGATTGGTAGAAATTGTCTTGAGACAGGACAACACCAAGAATAATAGCAATAGCAATAATGCGGCCGTAGAATGTTTAGATAGTGAATCCTTTTTTATTTTTATTATTTATTATTATTACTGCAATTAGATCGGAATTTACAAATGATATTGATACAAGTTATGAGGTAGAAACTAAACGAGGTTAACGATCGCATTTCTAGCATGACCAGCATATGTTCAACTAGTGTGTCGCAGATGAAATAAGATTATAAACAATGAAACGTTGAAGAACCTGTGTTTATTCATCTGATCACAAGCCTGACTGAGATTAGCACAAGCAAGCCTCACATGCTCAGCACCAATGCTACAAAAAAAATTACAAAAGTAAGATCCGATTTGTGATGCGTCATTTGTCCAAGGGAAATAAAGGAGTCCACAAAATACAAATATTGCAAAAGTGGTAATATAACAAAGAGAATCCTAAGATTAGTTTTTTAACCAAAGTCAACTGCCCTCATGTAGATTCGGGTGGCTACAGTTCTTTGAGGAGAATGGTCCTCTACAGGTGGTTGCAGGCATAATCTAGCACACATGACTTCATTCTAAGGTGAATAGTTCGAATACGCTGACCTTAAATTCAAAAGAATAGGGTTTTCCCCAGTACTCCTACTAAATGAAATTCAAAGTGTAGAGATGCTTATACATGTATAAGCATCGGAATTATCTTATTTTCCTAAGTTCACGTCCACAAATTTGGAATGCAGGTACCCCTTGCTTGTGTTGTATCTACACAAAAACGGACGATTGTGTGCAAGCAATCTAGATCAACGCTAACAACCAAAAAACCTTTTTGTTTATGTGGAAAGGGCACATCTTGCAATAAACTGGTTTATGATGGCTAGGGGATATGTTTTATTCCAGGAGAGAATTATTAAATCTGATTTTTAGGTTTGATGATGTAGTATCATCTGGTTGCAAAATATTCCTCCAATTTGGTATCCAAGTCTTTTATAATTAAAAGGATTAACTGGTAAATCAACTAAATTAAAACATAGCTTATTTATTCAAATCCAAAAAAATGCGCCTTCGTAACTTTTTCCTACAAATTCTCTCTTATCCTCACTCCATGGTGCCATTGTTTCCATTTTTCTCTCTGATTTTGTTTCAGCTCTCCATCCTATTTCATGTTTTGATTTTTTTTTAAATTTATTTATAGCATAATCTGGATTACGCCACATTTATCAACAATGAATGATCTCGACCCCTAATGAGAAATCTCTAACGACAAGCACACGAGGAACATTTCCCGGCTGGTATCATCAATAGTCATGTCGAGTCCAACATGGGAACCAAAGATTGAAGTTCCATCTAACATAGCTCACCAAATAAACCAACAAGTAATCTTTAAATGGTAATAAACAATATTCGAATTCCAATTCCAAAACATTTAAACTTCCTTTTATTTTTCAGAATCCAAGGTAGAAAAATGGAGTAAAGGTATTACCGTAGAATTCAGATTGAAAAAGGTCTCAGAAAAATCAAGTGGTTAAGTCATTAAAGCTCTTTAACTAGTAGATTTATGTCCTACATGTTTTTAATTACAAAAGATTTATATATATATATATATATATACATCTATATATACATTCGCGATTGCGTGTTTACCTATATATCGTC
>CM046377.1:4807150-4886203 GCA_025413485.1 Ficus microcarpa | reverse complement strand
AGTTACAAAACATTACATGACAAAATTTACATAGAAGAAGCATGACTAAATCTATATAAAAACTTGGCACATAATATTTAGCATTCAAAGAAAATTAGAAAATTGGAGAAGAATCTTTCACTCAAATATATATGCATTACAAAATCAAACAAACAAAACCTCAATTGGAAAACCCAACACATGAGTTCATCTCTAGCTTCACCAAAAGAAATTTAGTCTAGCTTGCAATCCATCTCACAAAATTCTAAAAGGAAAATATGAGATAAAAATGCAAGAAAAAGAAATCAACACTAGAATTTCAGCCAAAAATCTCATGGAAAAACGTCCCAAGCTTGCTGCGATGGCTTGCTTTTATAGGCCTCAATGTCCAATGGTGATGGAGAGAAATTCGGCCCAAAATTCACGCTGTCCAGCTGGTAATCCGGGTGGAGATTCACTGTAAATCAGCCGAAGGGACTGGATTGCCTGGGCTGGAGTCGCGCGGGCTTGGTTGGAAACTTGGCCCGAGATTCGCGCGGGCTTGAGTGGGAAACATGGCTCGAAACTCGCGCTGGGCCAATTGAAGGAGGAAGCTGTGGTTGGCTGGAAATTTGGCCCTGAAGTCATGCAGGCTGGGCTGCTGATTTTAGGCCCAAAATTCGCGGGCTTGGAGCTGGAGTTACAACTGGAGTCACGGGCTGCTTCCACGTGGGTCGGGCTACTCGCGCTGCTGAACTGCCAGCTAAAGCTGAGATTGAGGGCCTGAGATCACGGGCCTGGGATTGCGGTGACTATTGGAGACGCCTAGGAATATGGTAAGCCAGCTGGAGAAGGTTGGTGGCCTGGCTGGAGCTTGAGCATTTAGCCCGAGATTCTCGCGGCTCGGCTTGGCTCGACTTGGCTTTATTGGGATCTATAGGTGCCCTAAGGATAGAAAATCAATATTAGGGATTTTCTATAAATATGACATTTTGATATAAATAAGAGGAAATTATTCATGTTTAATAAGTTGTGTCCTATTTACTTTCATTTGTTGATTGTATGATTATTTTGAGCAAACATAAAATACTCCTAGGCTGTTGGTAATATATCGAATTACCATATGTATACGGGGTATGCATAGAAGACGTGGTAATTCGATAACAGTCTAAATAAATAATCCGCAATCAACGGAATAAGATTTGGGGATCTTATTCATAATAAGATTGTAAAGGTTGTCTACTTCCTTGGAGGGATGGTTTGTCTTGACCATCGGATAGGTTCTGAGTAGAAACTTTAATGTATACCAGTATTGAGGTATGACATTAGACTGGACCTAAAGTGTTAATTGATTCGGTTTAATAATTCTGTTTATAAGAATCAATGATACTTTGATTATCATCCTGCATTAATCTTAATCCTGAAATGATTACTTGAGTTCGCATCCATGACTTATGTACTTTGATGCACTAAAGGTGAGACACTGTTAATTCATGATCAACATACTTGTGTTTTGGGTGCATGACTTATGGATGGAGAAATCAAGATTCATAGATACGGAATCCATAGTTATCTTAACGATAGTAAATGTTATCTACTTAAAGGCATTATTCGGGGATTAAAAGATAGTATAACAAGATCTTGGCTATCGGTTTACTTTGTGTTCTCTGATGGTTTACCAATTGTATGGTTTTACAATTGGTGGTTCTTTCAATGGAGAATAATGGAACTTTAAGTTAAAATGATTATGAACCAGAGTTCACGCAGCTAAGGGGTCGAATTTGAAGTTTAGCACGACATTTCACCCCAAAACAGAAGGCTAGTCAGAAAAGCTACACCAGTTCGTTCGAATTTTCGAGGACGAAAATTTTTAAGAAGGGTAGATTGTGATACCTAAGATTTCTATGTCTCTAATTCCTCCTAAGAAGGAGTTGAATGTATGCCGTGAAGGCATTTACGAAAAAGTTCAATTTAGAACTTTATTATGCGAGATGGGTCCGTATAGCTTTACAGGACTCAAAAATGAAAGTTTAGACTTGAAATTGGCCTTTTCGAATGGAAAGGGACGATTTTTGCATCATTTTAGAAAAGTCAAAGTGTTGACCAAGAAAGTCAACTTTGACCAGAAAAGTCAAAGTTTGACCCAAAATGGTCAAATGCGCAGCAGTATAATTTTTTTAGGATCTGCAGTATGAGAAAAATACTGTAGAAGCTCAGTTTTAGATAGAATAGCATAATTAAGAGCTAAAACCACCATAGAAAAATCAAGCACGTAAAAATAGGGCACTAAGCAAAAGGATTTCAGAAAAGAAGAAAAATATTTTTTCAGTCCGATTTTTCACAGATAAAAAGTTGGACTGCAGTATAAAAATCCATACTGTGTATTAGTACTCACAGTATAGAAATTTAAGTATGTTCAGTATGAAAATAAGTTATTTTCACAAAAATAGTCAAAAAGGGCTTTTTAATTATGACATCATCGTTTTTGATTTATGACATCATAATTTTTTTGTGAGGCAAGCAAGATAAGACAAGTGTCTTATTCTAGAAAATTCTTGCTTGTTCTCCAAGATTCAAGAACCGGCCACCTAGGGGGCTTAAATGCCAAGATTTTCGTTTTTGGGGCAAAAGTGCAAATTTTAAAAATTGGTGATGTAAGCGATGAGGTAAGCCATGATGTAAGCAATGATGTCATTTCCTTGCTCTACAAGGCATGGCCGGCCACCTCATCACCAAAAAGTGTGATTTTTCAAAGTTTTGGGGTCAAAAATCTAATTTTTGAAAGTTTAGCTTTTGTCTATAAATAGGAGTGCCATTTATTCTTTTAAATCAGAATTTCTAGCTAAATTCTGCCCATTTTCAGCCAAGAAAAACTGAGAGAGAGAAAGGGAGAAGGAGGAAGAGAAAACAAAAATTTTCTTGATCCAATCTTAGGTGTGTTTCGGTTTTTGTGAAGAGAAAACCTTAGGGTGAGATTGAAATTTTTTCAGCCAATTCCATGGCTGTAGCCGTGGGTTAGCAGCAGGGGGAGGCAATGAGGAACCCCAAAATTTTAGAAAAAAATTTTGGGTTTGAGTAAGCAAGCATGAGGGAGTGTTTCGGGTGAGATTTTTGAGCTAAAATCTTCCTTTAGTGCCCACGGGTTTGGTGGGTTAGAGAGCAGAAAAATTTCCAGATTTTGGGTAAAAAATTTTGTGTGCAGCCGTGCCATATGAGGGGCTGATTTCAGGTCAAATTTTTTGTGCCATTTTGTGGAGCCAAAACCAGTTCTAGGAGCTAGAACCAAGGGGTGGATTTTGGGTCCAAAACCGTGAGCCAACCCTACCCTTTTCAAGAGGTAATTTTCAAAACCTAATCCTAGTTTCATTTAAACTTTTTAAAGTAAAGTTTAAATGTATTTTGAGCTATGGTTTGTAAGAGCATAAGCTCATTTATTTTTGTGCCCATTAGTTAAAGTTTTGTGCTTGATTTGCTAGCTTAAGGGGTGGTTCGTTCAATTATGCATTTATGTTTTCATACCTATGTTTGATTGATCATAGGTTGCATGTTAGAAGCATGAATGAAGTTATATGTCCCCAAGTATGTTAGTAAGAGCAAGAATGCATGTTAGGATGCTAGTTTGAATGACATAGCATGGTTTGACTTGAATGGTTGATGTATGCTAGAAGATAGAACCATGCAGCCATGGTTTTGTGCAACCGGATTAGAGGGCTGCATGGGTACGTTGGGAAGGCATGTTAGAACATGCGGGACGTTAGAAACGTTGTATGATTTGTCAATAAGCTCCCGATGTGATCGGTTGAGGTAGAAACCGCAAATTAGGACGTTAACCGGTTTAATTAGTTAAGGTTGCCAGTTCGGGTTCCCCACTGGCCAGTCGCAGAAAAGTGGTAATTACAGGTCGTTAGAGGCCGAATGGGCAAAAACCTAAAACACAAAAGTTGTAGAACAGGGTTTTTTCTAGGGGACAGCGTGAACCATTTCCCAAAATAAGGTTCCAAAGGCCTCTGTTTTCACGAAAAACCGAGAGTGATCCAGTCAGACCTAGTTTTCAGGATCAACGAGTTTCAAATTAAAACTGGTATTGATCTAAGCAGAATCAGATTTTTTGTAAAACACGAAAGTTTTAGAACTCTTCGAGAGCTAGAACTTTCGTGAAGACAACTTTTTCGGATTCCAAAGGGATTTTTAAATACAACCTGATTTCGGAAAACTGCGCAGGGAACAAGAAATCCTTGCATAGAATTTTCTAGAACCAGTTTAGGAAAAACTGTTTTTGATTTAAAAACATTGTTTTGAACATGGAAACTATTCCAAAGGTAGTTTCCGACCCTCAAATGTTTTATAAAACAAGTTCTATCTGTCAGGAAAATTTTAGAAGAATTTTTAAGAAAGTTGGGCTCTATTGCCTAACTCTTTTAGTGATTTTAAAGAAAGTAAAGTTTTTCAAGTTCAAGGTTTGCTAGTCAGTAGTCACGAAATGTAACCGGGATTTACACCCGAGTTACCAGGCTTAGCCCAAAGCCCAAGCTTGACCCGAAGAGGGTTGACCTTAGTAACCTTAGAGGTTAACGTGAGTTAACCTAGTAGAGATCAAGTTCAGTTATGAGCAGAGAGTTAGTAGAAAAGGTTATCCAACGTAACCTAGTAAGTTACGAGATACGATTTCATGGGGTTATCAGATATAACCCAAAGTGTTAAGGTTACTTAGCGTAACCATGCATGAGATAGTTTATAGTTAGGGGGACATATAACAAAGCATGTATGAATGTTGGTTGGAGACCAACATATTATGGTCATAGATTAGAGACCTTACTTATGTCCTTCGGTTAAGCAGGACGTATCCAGTAGCTAGACGCGGAAGCGGAGCAGCTTAGCATCAGAGATAGAAACAGTAAGTACAACGCCGCCTACAGCATAGGCTAGTAGTTGTATACTTACTTAGAGATGAGTTCAGTGTTCAGTGTTCAGTGCTATGTGCTATATGCTATGTGCTATATGCTATATGCTATATGCTATGCTAGATGCCATGTTTAGATAACATGTTTTATAGATGCCATGCAGTATGTATATTCAGATTTCAGTAGTAAGCATGATTTAAGTATTGGAACATCATGATGCATGTTCACTAAACTTTATAAGAACAAAAAGTCTCAGATAGACTTTAAAGGCAGATCAGTAGGCAGATGGCAAGCAGCACTTGCCGGTGTCGTATCCCCCGTCACAGGGCGGGTCGGGCTATGGCAAGTGTAAGTCCATGGTTGCGCGCTGGATACGTTCACCTCAGTAAGGGGCCCATTAGCAGATTAAGTTAGAAAGACAGTAAGTAAGTTAGCAGCAGATAACAGAGCATAATATGAACATAACCGGTTCATGCATATGTTTATCAGTTTATGTTCAGTGCACTAGTTGCCAATATATGATCTATGCAGTGTTGACATGTTGTGACGTTAGTAGTATATATGTTGCGGTATAGGAGTTGTACTTGCTGAGCGAAAGCTCATTGTTTTAAGTTTATGCTGTAGGTAAGCAACCTCTCAGCAATCTCTGATACAAGATGGAGGAGCGTGGTCGGGCAATGTGAAATCGTGGGGAATGGAAGTCGCTACGCGTTTAAATTCTTCAGACACGTTGTATTGAGAAATGTATTTTCAGAGCAGTTACGTGTTAATCAGCACGGTATAAAAAAAAAAAAAAATTTCCGCTGTGTTTTCGAATACTAAGTAAGTATTATTTTCAGTAGTCAGCAGCAGTAGTAAGTAGTTAGTAGCAAATAGTAAAGTAACGCACCGGCGCTAGGTCGGGGCGTTACATCTTCCTTATACCGACGTTCTTGTTTCACATTAAACAATGGGTTGAGGTCAATTATACGAAGGTTCTTGTTTTTTTTGAAGCATGGGTCGAGGTCTCCCATCCAAACCTGATCGTAGAACGTTCTTGGGTTCCTTTTCATTGTTGGGTCTCGTCACAAGTTGGCGGGGTGCGCATCATAGATTCCCAAATTGAATCAATATGCAAAACAAATCTAACTCAGTCAAATTTAAATTAGTAAACACTAAAAAGAAAATCTTTTTTTTTTTTTGGTAAATGAAAAGGGGATTAGTGATGTCCCCACACCTCTGTTCCAATAGTCATTGGGTAAGCCACTGATTGCACAGATGGAATGACAAGGAACTTGACCCTAGGTCTTCACAGCAACAGAACCCAGGCTTCAAGAATAGACATCACATGGTCCATATTACCAAAGGCTAGACTTTGCGTACGTTATGACTCGAACCTGAGACCTAATAGAAGCAAAAGGTCTAAGTAATCTTTCTTTGCCACCAAGCCACCACAGTGGTAAAAAGAAAATTAAAATTTTTTCCATTTCCAACTGAGGCATTTACACAAAATGGCCATTTTAGAGTACCCCTTTTAAAATATACGCACTATTAAACTTATTTATAAATTTGAACAAAATTTGAAATTCACTACTTTTTCCTTTCTTCCTAAATTACCCTTCCATAAATCAAGTTGGGAGAGATATTTCATTAGAGTTTTTTTTTTTTTGGAAAACAAAAACCACATATTCACGTCATCAATTCACTTTCTGTTTCATTCTAGCACAAAAAAAAAAAAAAAAATCAATTTCTTTCTCGACTCCTGATTTGATGCACTTTTTTTTTTTTTTTAAGAAATAAAACTAACTTCCTTATTTCATTTACTTTCATTTTTGAATTCAATTGAAAATTGAGATTTGGCAGCTATATTATCATTTTTTAAATGTCAAATACATTCAGTTCTTGAGTAGTTCACGAGTTTAATACCCGTGCATTGCATAGGGAAGGAAGAAAAAAATAAATAAAAAAATTGAGTATTATATAATAAAAGCAGTTGGTTAAAATAAATATTAAAATTATAATAAGTATAATTCTTCCTAAAATCTCTCCCTATAGTGAAGATGTAAAATCAAAATGACAATAGTACTAATAATAATAAAAATGAAAACAAAAGCAAAAAATAAAAAATAAAAAATTCTTCTGTAGTCATACTCATTTAAAAAAAATTTAAAACAAAAATAAAACAAAAAAAAAGAACAAAAATCTCTAGACTCAAAAGCACGGAAAAAACTAACCTTAACAAAAAAATTATAACAAAATAAAATATATATCCAATTTTCTCCTTTTTTTATTGTTTAAAAAAAACCCAAAAAAATTAGGTTATTTACATGCAAAAACGTTAAAAAAAGATTTTTAAAATATAAAACAAAACAAGCAAACACCAAAAAAAAAAAAATTTGCATGTAGAATTCTTTAAAAAAAAAAAAAAGGGTCTTTAAAATATAGAACAAAAGAAACAAAAAAGACACAAAAAAAAAACCCAGAAAAAAAATCCGGAATAAAGATAAAAAATTTAAAGTAAAAAATCGTAGAAAAATCAAAAAAAGGTAAAGTGAGCAAAAACACAATACAACAATAGATCACAATCTAATGTCTAAAATTTAGCACAAAAAAAAATGGCAAAAACAATATTAAGAAAAAAAAAACTCTAAATAGGGGTAAAATCAGCAACACACTATAGGAAAAAGAAAAGCAACTAAAAAAGAGGTGTAAAATGGTAATTGTACCATGTGGGCAGCCGGCAATTTCTGCATAATAGGGGTGAAAAGGTCAACTCACTGTAGATGAAGGAAAACCAACTAAATTTGAGGGGCAAAAAAGACTCTGCATTATATACAAAACAGTAAAATATATGAGGACAAAACTGTTTTTCCACTATAGATCAGCCAAAATCAACACATGAGGTAGGGGTAAAATCAGAATTTTACTGTAGAAAAAGTAGTTATTGTGCATTACTGTAGTAAAAAGTACTGTACAGTTACTATAGATCACGGTAGAAAATTACTGTGCGATACTATACGATACTGTAGCTAAACTGGTGAAAACCAAAAAAAAAAAAAGGAAAGAATCACTGTTCAGTATTGTTAAACAAACAGTAAGAAGGCAACATCCTTTTAGTATATAAATAATGTTTGAGATCATTCCCTTTTTTTTTTTTTTTTTTTCCTTCATCAGTGTTTACCTTTTTTTTTTGTCTGCCTTGGTTTTCTTGCTTGCCAGCAATTTTCGCTGCCATGTTAAAAGCGTTTTTTGGTTATAATGTATGACCAAACGGGGCAAGTAAATAGAGAATGTGGACGCGCGGGGACCTCTAAACTCATCCCCCCACCATAATCTGTATAGGTTAAATTTTTAACCCCTTTATAATTTTATTTGTTTAGATGGGGTTTTTCTTGTTTTGTTTAAGACGAGTCCCTATGGATTAACCCCTTCATAATTTTTTTGAAAGTGTTAATTTGATATGACTATATAAATATTATACCTTAAATAGGATGGATATAGGGTGAGGGCGCGTTCAGGAGACACGCTGCCACCTTGCCTCTATCCTGATAGACATTTTGTTCACTTTTTTTTTTTTATTAAACATTTTAAACATGATTATATTTAATTTGGTTTGTTTGTTTGTTTGTTTTTGGTTTTTTTTTTTTTGGCTAAAAGGTGAACTTCATTTCAATAAAAAAAGCCTCAACAACACAATGGATGCAGAGTAAAAGGCCAAACGGCCATAGGATCTCCAATCACAGACCAAAACATTGAGTCAACACAGCCAAACAAACATCAAAGAAAGCAACAACCAAACGGGGGGCCCTATCAATTTTCTTTCTATTTCTCCTCCTTCCCTCTCCTCTTTCTCTCCCTTCTTCTTCTCTCCTCTCTCACTTATCAGTTTCTTTCTTCGTAGCCAAGTTTTGGGTTTTGACCAAAATCGTATTCTTTTGGAAAACTGACCGTCGGGTTATTCCGAATGGTCTATAAAATAGTGCTGGGGCTCTTCTTTGTTCTCTCTGTTCTCTCTCTCTCGGTCGTTGGGGCTTCGTTTGGGGGCTTTTGATTTCTTTGCCTCAACAGATTTTTCTTCTCTGTCTCTTTGTCTCTCTCTCACTCTCACTCTCTCAAACAAAATGCATTTCGTCGGGTTTTGGTGTGGCTTTTTCCATCTCCAGGTACAAACGATTCTCTTAAGTTGATTTTCTCCTAGTTTTAGATTTTTTTTAATGATTTTGTGAATTCTTAGTTTGGTGGGAGTATAATCACGCCTTAATCCTTGTTTCTGTGGAACTCTATTGCTTTATCTAATATATTTTCTCCCATTTTCCGGTTACTGCTTAATGTTATTTATCTATTTTCATTCATATTTACTTTATGGGTTCCTTGGTTGGTTTTTCTGTAATGAGTATGTCAATGACCGTTCCCTTTCCTTTATCTAATAGAATCGAATTTTTATTTTTATTTTTATTCCAATGACCGTTCCCTTTCCTTTCTCTCTCAAATTTGAATTTTCCATCTCCAATCTTTCAGCCCCTTCTTTTTCCTCTTTTCGTTTCTCTCCAATCTCTATAGTCTATCATCATCTTGCTTGCTGGGGAAATTTTAGTGTCTCCCTCGTCGTTTGTTGATTTTGGGGAAGTCGAAGCTCCTCCCGACGAGAATTTGGTGGAGTCTTGATTCTGGTAAGGCTCGTCTCTCTCTCTCTCTCTCTTCCTCTTGCCGTCGCTGGTGACTCCCTGCCGGCTGTGGGTTCTCGGCTACCAAGGAATTTTGTCCTGTTTTCTGAATTGTTTTTTGGATTTTTTTTATTCATATACGTTTCAATAGTGCTTTCTTCTTCTTCTTTTTTTTTTCGATTATATATTATTTTTTCCCTTTACCCTTCTACGTTCTACCTCTTCCTCTTCCCCGTTTCTCATTTCTTGCTCCTCCATTTTTGCTTCGACCCTTTTCTCTGCTTCCCCCGCCCCCCCCCCCCCCCCCCTCCTCCGCCTCCTTTTTTTCATTTTTCATTGCTCTTTCCCGATCATCTTCTTTCTTCCTCGTTAATCTTTCTCTTCCGTCTTCCTTCTCTCTATCTCTCTTTCTCTCTCTCTCTCTCTTCCTTTTCTTTCTTGCTTTTTTCTCCCGGTAGTCTTTTTTTTGGGGGGGGGGGAGGGGAAGGGGAAGGGGGGGGGGTGTGTTCTCCTTTCTTTGTTGCTCTCTCTATTGATCTGTTATATATATATATATATATATATATATTTGTTCTAGAGGAGTGCTCACAGGAATTTGAGAAACTTGATGTCCTCATTTCTTAATGACATTATTCTTCAAAAGTCATTTTTTTTTTTCGTAGTTCTAAAAATACTGTTCTTCTTTTGATGCGTGTAGTAGGTTAGATTTTTCTTTGACACCTTGTCTTTTATTCATGCTTACCAAATATACTACAATTAATGAAAGTTTGATTCTTCTTTTTGTAGCAAACAAGCAATTAGCTCCAGCCATCAACGTCGGTCAAATTCTAGAACAGACATTCAAGGCAAACAGTACTAGATATGTAATCTCTACGAATATCGCTGGAGTTGGATTTTATACTTAATCATTCCCTTACAACTTGTACATTCAGGGGAATTTATTTGAATTTTTTATCACCTTGTTTATGGATGTTTCTTGTGGATGTAGCTCAACCCTTTACTTTTTCTTCCCTAACTCTTCATTTGTGTTGCATTTCGTTGACGATTTTTTAAATTACAAATATACATTATAACAATGCCCATGATTATGTAAGACCCGAAATTTTTGTAGACTTGTAATCTCCTTATTATAAGGAATTAAAGTCTAATTTACGTGTTATGATGTGATGTATGAAAAATTATGAATAATAATGAGAAAATTCATAATTTTGTTTAAACACTGTTCGAGTCCTCATTTTATGATTTTGAGACTTAATTAATATTTTACGAGCCAAGAATGAAGTTTTTAAAGGAAAAAGAATGAAAAAGGACGAAATTTCATGAAAGTCAACTTTGACCGAAAAAGTCAAAGGTTTGACCAAAAGTCAAAGGGTTGACTAAAAAGTCAAAGTTTGACCGGGACGGGTCACAACGTTGACTTTACAAGTATGATGAAAGAATACGGAAATAATCTCCGAAAATGAAGTTTTATAAGCCGTAAATCCACCCTAGAAAAATCAAGCACACCGAAAAGAAATTAAGGGCAAAAAGGTCTTCGAAAAATTGGAGAAAGAGAGTTTCGGTCCAAATTTACATGGAATAATTTTTGGACAAAAATATAAAATAAGAATGCTCATCACAGTATTGGAAATAACTGTAGAGCGCGAAAGGAACCGCGAAAGAACGAGATGGCCAAACAAGGCCTTGGAAAAGCTAGTGGAAGATGACATCAACTCTTGACATCACCCTCCACTAACTCAAGACTACAAATGGCAGCCCTCTACCCCCCCATAAGTTCGGCCAACTAGAGGAAAAAGAAAGGAAATCATTTTGGTTAAAGTAACTAAATGACTTTTCAAGTTCAACCAAACAAAGGACAACAACACCATGCCTATGACTCATTTTTTTTCTAGCCAAAGCTAGCCATGTGGGGCTGCTTTTCCCTCCACCAAATCCGGCAGCACCCTCCCCCCTCTCCTCATGAGTTTCGGCCAGCCAAAAGGAAACAAAGGAAAAGAAAATTCAATGGGAACAAGACTAGACATAAAGCCATAAATCAAGGAAAAAGTTGAACAACTTTTGTCCATCAAAGTCTAGTCACTTTTGCTTAAAATAACAAGTCAAATCCATGCCTTTTTCTCCTTTGAAAATCCGGCAACAACCCCCCTTAATCCCCCCCTTGGATTCGGCTGCATTGGAAGAAAAGCAAGACAAGACTTAAAGCCTTGTTTTGAGGCAAGCAAACCTCACTTTTTCCCTTCTTAAGGCAGCCAACCTTCTACACTCTTTCTTCAGTTTTTTTTCAGCAAATCCGTGGGAGAAAGAGAGAGGAGAGCTAGAGAGAATTTGAAAAAGTTTGGTGAGCTTTTGAGGGTGTTGGCCGAACAAGAAAGTGAGAGCAAGAAAAAAATTCTTGGAGTGATCATCCTTGGTGAGTTCGGTTCTAGAGAGCAAGAACTAAGAAAAAAGTGAGAAAATCTTGGTGAGTTCTCCAAGGATTGGCCGACCAAGAGCAAGAGAGAAAGAGGTAAGTGAATCTTGAAAAAAATTCTTGGATTGTCTTCTTGTGATTTTCAGTTTTCGAAGGAGCAACAAAAGCTAACCAAAAATCTCTTGGATTCCATTTTTTGAGCCAAAGCCGTGAGCACCAATCAAGGAAGGGCTTGAGAAAATTTTTGGTGAGTTTTTGGGAAGGAAACCGAGCAAGAAGAGGAGAAGAAAAAGGTAAGAAAAAATTGGTTTTTCTTCATATGATTTTCGGTTTTGGTTAGAAGCAAGAAGAGCTAACAACAAAAATTTTTGGATGCACTTTTCATGAAGAAACCGTGGGCTAAGAGCAAGCCAAGGGAGGAAGGAAAACTTTGGGATTTCAAAAACCCTAACTTGGGTTGAGGTAAATCTCTTAAACCTCCTTAAATCTAAGCTTTATTTAAGGTTTTTGATGTTGATTCAAGTGGTTTGTAAGGACATAAGTCCATTTAATTTTCTGCCCTCATCTATGGTGTGTATGTGCTTGATAGGTTAGGGTTGGTTGGCTGATTTTAATGCTTGTTTGCTTTAAAGATTTGTGCTTGAAAATGATGGATTTTTCATGCTAGAAATTAGGTTGTGTGTCCCATAAGATGTGGCCAAAAATCTGCCAAGGCAGCCCCCGTTGATGCATGCTAGCATAGGATGTAAACCGGACGTAACTCTCCAAGCTGCCAGTTCGGTTTCGAACCTGAGCAGTTTTGGAAAAATGAAAATATCATGCCCTTAGAGGCCGAATGAGGTAAAACTCAAAACATGAAAGTTGTTCGGAACAACTTTTCCTAGAGGACAACGTGGACAGAATCTTGAAATAAGGCTCCAAAGGCCTTTGTTTTACCCAAAACCCCGTGGCTGAACCCTGGGACGTTCTCCACACAGTTTTCCAGAGTTAACCCGTTTTCAAATAAAAACTGGTACTGATCTAGGCCGAAATAGATTTTGTACAAAACACGAAAGTTTTAGCATTTTTGGATAGCTACAACTTTCGTGAAGACAAGTTTTTCAGATTCCGAGCCGATTTTTAAACTGGGCGCGTTTTGTGAGAGACGCGCAGAGAGTCCGAAATCAAACAATTGAATCTCACGAAAATCTTTTCTAGAAAAATCAAGAAGTGTTCTTAAATGATTATTTTAGCTTCGAAAACCGTTCCAAAGATGGTTTCCGACCCCAAATGATTTTATGAAATATTTATTTCGAAAACCATGAATTTTAAAGGGCTCGGGTTTGAAATTCACATTTTTCTCCAAAGTAAAGAAAAAGAGGGTTTCAACCAAGAATTTACAAGTTAAAGAAAATAATGAGATTAAGCCAAAGAATTTTCTAATTAAAGGAGTTATAATTTTTACAAGTAAAATGAAGGATTTTTGGAAGTTAATCACACAAGATTTTCCAAAAATAAGGAAGAGAAATTTTAAAGTAAAATTGGTAAACAAGCCGATTACGAACGGTAACCGGATATTATATCCGAATTACAAACCCAAGGATAACCAAGGGTTGACAAAAGGTTGACCCAAGGTTAATTAAGGTTAACCTTAAGGGTTACCCAATATAACCCTAAGGGATACCCACATGTATATTGGGCTAAGATTTAATGGGTTAAAGGAAATAACCCAATAACAAGGATGTATGAGCAAAGCCCATTAATAGAACAAGGCTCTAAACCAAAAGGGTTACCCAACGTAACCTCTTAAGGATTTAATCGAAGTTCAATAAGAATGGGGATTAAAGTGGCCAAGATAGATTTTATGTATAGGGGACATACAACCAAAAGTAAATGTGAGTGTTGGTAGGTCACCAACACTTTACGAAAGGATCCTGATCCTATATTTTTGGTATATCAGGAAAGTGAATTGCCGTTGCCGACGATTTAAGGAACGCGATTCTAAGGATACGGCGCTAGAGGTAAGTACAAACCTCACCTGCAGTATGGAAACTAGTAAATTATGTTCAAGTATGTGGTTTTCAAATATGCTGTAATATGTTGAGTGCTATATCTATGAAATGTCATGTTTTATGAAAAGTGCTATTTTTGCGAAATGCCATGTTTATAAAAGGTGCTATTTTCGTAAAAAGCCATGTTTTAAAAAGTGCTATTTTTGCAAAAGATTATAAAGGCGCTATAATTGCAAAATGTCATGTTTATGAAAATGTCATATTTGCAAATGCCATGAATGAAAAGAATGCCATGCCATGTTATTAATGAGATGAAAAGTATGTTATCATATAGTGACATCATAAGGTATGTTCACTAAAGATAAATAACATGGTAAGAAATTACAAGTAAAGTGTCGTACCAACCTCCCCCAAGGTGGAGGATTTTTATGTTAAAATTATGGATTCGCCCTCTCGTTGATGTAAGAGGGTGTAATCATTTATGTTTTCCTAGAGCAGTTAGGGACTTGCAATCCCATCTAACTGTATCTAGAGGCGCGCTATATGTTAAGGGTACGTACACTAAGGGGCCCATAAGAAAGATAAGAAAGTTAAAGAAATGCATAAATGGAACATAAGAGGTTCACGCATATGCATATGATGATGAATGTTTTTATGATGTTTTAAATGTTTTGTGAGATTATGTTTGTGCTTACTGGGTGAAAGCTCATCAAGTTATATTTCATACTGTAGGTAAGAAACCCGCAGCTTAATGCTGGGCATTGTTGGAGCGGTGTGGCGGCAGACGAAGGCGGTATGGATACCACTACGTATAGTTTCCGCAAATCTTTTGATGTAAAGAAGTTTTTGTATATAAGTATGTATGGTAAAGACAAATTATGCTTTACGGTATTTTGGAACTAAATACCTTAAGTAAATGTTTACTCAAGTAGTAATGATATATTACTGATGGCAAATGTTTTTATAAGTATGTTTCAAAAAAAAAAAAAATATTCCTAATTTTCAAGCAATGTTATGTAAGTAAGGTAAGGAGTGACGGCCCTACGTAGTAAGGGGGCGTCACAGATTAGCCGACATGGGATCCTGCACATGCTCCTCTGTTTCTTTCCTTTTTTTTTTTTCCTTCTATTTTGAGTTATTGGTTTGGAATTTACATGTAATTGTGAGATATTATCATTTGGGACATGATTTGTGCATTTATTAATTTGTTCGTAAAGTCTTATGGGCATCTATTAGCCTTAGTCTTCATGTTTATTTCCTCTTTTGACATGATGTGAAACCAATGACGTACAAATTGCTACTTGTCATAAGAAGCTGCATCATGAGTAGGTCTTTGTGGTTGCCAAACATATTGTTCTTCTACTTTTTTTTTTTTTTTTCCCGGTTACTGGTAACTTTTGGTAACACTTTTTTTTTTTTTTTGGGTGGATATTAGCTGGTTGTCACGCAAATACTGCCTCAAGTTGCAAGACTAGGGGACTTGTGGTGCCTTAGCCTATAAACTACACGCTGGTGAACACCTTCATAACATACTTCTTCTCTCCAGTATGTAATATTTTTTTTACACGAGTACCTCAATTGTGCTTAATCCTATCCGGTTTCTGATTTCAGCATACTCTTAGGAGCTATTTGAGTTAAAATGATTATAGGTCTTTTTGAACTTAATCAACGTGTAGTATATTGTTTGTAGTTCTGTTACAACTAGAACGGAGGCATTAAGGTCGCGAATCATTCTCAAATGTTCTTGGCAACTATATTCTTAAATTTAATGTCAATTCTAAGTATTATGTTTGTTTGTTTGATTTTTCTTAAAGCAATGGCAGTGAGAATGAACTCTTCCCGCCCTTGTTTTAGTTCCATATTGATAAAATCTATTAGACTGAACTCTACAAACGTTCCTAGACTTTAAAATAATTACATCTTTTGTATACTTTATAGGAAAAGGAGCTGGAACCAATAGCATGAGGCTTTGATACACATGTCTCTCTTTACAACCATATGCTCTTCACCTTCCAATCTGTTATTTATTTATTTATTTATTTATTTATTGTTTTTTACTTTAAATTTAAAGTAGTGTCATGACAAAATTTCTTTTTTTCCCTCTCTCATCTAGTTGGAATTTGGGTTAGGAAAGCACTCGATTGATGTCCCTCTCTTATCCAAGAAAGCAACAACCGGGGACTCTAGTACTTTTTTTATTTTTCAAATTAACTTATGGAATCATGGGTTGCGGAGAGGAGGCAGAGGCATTCAGCAAATCTCTTATATCAATGATGGGGATATATAGGTATGGTTTTTCTTTCTCAATTAAATATCTTTGTTCTAGATTGCATGATAGGCCTTACATTAGTATTCAACTAGTGAGAAGTTTGTTTTTTGATCTAAATGATGTTTTCTATTAACTAAGAAAGAATATATACATATGTGTGTGTGTGTTTTTTTTTTTTTTTTTTTTTTTTCACTAAATTGAAGCTCTTGACCCCATTTGCATTTTATTCTTTCTTTCTTTCTTTCTTTTCAAGACTGACTTATACTGTGGTCATCACACTTGTTATTTCTACTTCAACAACTACTGCTTTTGTTTACTAAATGTTGATTATTGGTTGAAATGATATTTTCCAAACTGTAAAGTTTTTTGAGTAGATACACTTGCCCTTTTCATTGTGTGGTGAGGAAGATGCGTATCAACTAATCAACAAAATTTGACAAACAAACTTGGTGGTTGCTTTTATTCTACGTATTAACTATAAGATTTTTTCATTGATAACTTTTACTTGACGCTCTACACTCGTCACTAAAAAGTTTCTTATTGTAACTAGAATATTTTCAACGTAACAACATTCTTGCTCATTACTTGTATTTGTTTTGTTGATCATAGCTCTTAATTTATCATTTTTCTTTTCATTACTGTTGCAAATGTTGTCATTTACTGCCTCTAATACTTTTATTATTTTTCAAATTGACGGAATGGGCTGAGGAGAGGGGGCTGAAGAGGCATTTAGCAAGTTTCTCGTACAATGATGGTGACAGACAGGTATAGTATTTCTTTCTCAATTAAATATCTTGGTTCTAGTTGCATGATATGTTTGATCCTGGTAGTTAACTAATGCCTCTTGTATACAAAGTTCGTTTCCTCATTGAAATGATCTTTTTCTACTAACTAAGATGGCATGTATGGTTTTTCTAAATAAATTGAAGCTCTTCTACTAAGTCGTCACAATTATTATTGCTATTTCTACAACTTTTGGTTTTGCTCACTAAGTTTTGATTGTTAATTGAAATGATATTTTCCAAACCATACAGTTTTTTGAGTGTAAACACTTGCCCTTTTCACTGTAAGTGAGTGAGATGTCACATCAACCAATAAACAAACTTAGTGGTTGTTTTATAATACGTAATCTGTATAAGATGTTTTATAAAACTTGCTACTCGACTCTATGCACCTTTGTTTACCCAAAAAAACATAAAAAAAGGGTTTTGAATTGAAACTTGAACATTTTTAACGTAACAATAATCATGTTCATCATTTCTTTTTGATTTATTGAGAATTAAACTTTTTTGTCCCGATTAGTGTTGCTAATTTTGTTATCTACCGACTCTCGTACTTTTACCTATCTCAATAAAATCTATTGGAATCTTGGGCTGCTGAGAGGCATATGGCAAGCATTATATTTAATGAAGGGTTGCTGTGGAGAGGCAAATATCGGGCATTGTATTTAATAAAGATGATAGGTATCATTTTCTTTGTCATTAATTATCTTCATTTAGGTTGCATGATTGGTATATTAGTTGTCAGCTAATTTTCATATTCCTTCACGTAAAAGTGTATCCTAGTAATTAGTTGAGAGAAACTCCCTCAAACTATATAGAGAGAAACATATATATAGCGCGTGTCAATTGATTACTTGAAACTTTACAGGGTTGTTTCCCATCTTTATTGGGATAAGATTTATATTTATCAAGAAAACTGAGTGTTTTATTTAATCAAATTTTTAGTTCCTTACCAAGTACGAACTAGTAAAGTGAATTGAGTAGATTGTGTTCTCCGATTTATCACAGAAAGTCAAGCTAGTAATTTTATCTACTGATTTTCAGGTTTGCTTGGTCTTTTTTGAACTATGATAGTATGCCTTAATCCTTGTTTCTATGGAACTGTATTGCTTATGGAGTTCAACATACATCAGTGCAAATGTAAGTCCTTCCTTTCTTCATTTTGCAATTCCTTTACTTAGGTAAACTCCTACAAGAAAAACCTGACGATGGAAGGAGCATCACTTCCTTGTCTAACGTGGTCCTATGATCGTATCTAGAGCTTGACAGTTAAAACATTCATATTGTATATAAACTTTAGCCTTCTATCTTTTTTCGTTTGTTTCTTTATTTCCTTTTTTGTTTGTTTGTTTTGGTTTTTTTTTTTTTGTTTTGTTTTGTTTTGTTTTTTTGTTTTTGTATTGGTTTGGAATTTACATGTAACTCGTTTGGGACTAGATTTGTACATTTGTTAATTAGTTCGTAAAAGTCTTAGAGACATCTATTAGCCTTAGTCTTCATGTTTATTTCCTTTTTCGACATGATGTGAAACCAATGACGTCTAGATTGCTACTTGTCATGAGAAGCTGCATCATGAGTAGATCTTTGTGGTTGCCAAACTTATTGTTCTTCTACTTTTTTTTTTTTTTTTTTTGGTTACTGGTAACTTTTTGTAACACCCTTTTTTTTTTTTTGGGGTGGATGGTTGTCACTCAAATATTGCCTCAAGTTGCAAGACTAGGGGACTTGTGGTGCCCTGGCCTATAAACTACACACTGGTAAACACCTTTATAACATACTTCTTTTCTCCAGTATATAATATATTTTTTTACACTAGTACCTCAATTGTGCGTAATCCTATCCAGTTTCTGATTTCCGATCCAGTTTTTGATATCAGCATACTCTTAGGAGCTATTTGAGTTAAAATGATTATAGGTCTTTTTGAACTTAATCAACGTCTAGTATAATGTTTGTAGTTCTGTTAATACTAGATCAGAGGCATTAAGGTCGCGTATCATTCTCAAATGTTCTTGGCAACTGTATTCTTAAATTTAACGTCAATTCTAAGTATTATGTTTGTTTGTTTGATTTTTCTTAAAGCAATGACAATGAGAATGAACTCTTCTCGCCCTTGTTTTAGTTCCATATTGATAAAATCTACAAGACTGTACTCCACAACAACGTTCCTAGACTTTAAAATAATTACATCTTTTGCATACTTTATAGGAAAAGGAGCTGGTACCAATAACACGAGGCTTTGATACACAAGTCTCTCTTTACAAACGTATCTTTTTCACTTTCCATTAGGTTTGTTTTTTTTTTTTTTTTAAGTACCGTCATTACAAAATTTCTTTTTTTTCCCCTCTCTCATCTAGTTGGAATTTGGGTTAGGAAAGCACTCGATTGAAGATTCTCCAACAATGACCTGTCAACCATGGTAAAAAGGGACTTTCTCTGATTACTTTCATAAATATGTAATATTATTTATAAGGGTTTTATACATACACAAGTGCATACAAGCGTACATACATGCATACATATAGGCTTGCATACATACATACATATATGTAAATACACATGTTATAGAGCTTCACGTGAGTGAGTTTGATCCTTTTTTTTTTTTTTTTTTTTTTTTGCTCTTCTAATTCATGTTATTATTTGATTTTTGTCAAGTTATTGACAGGGCAACTGCGTATCAAGCGAGGATGCTACCATATGAAATGCCACTCCCATTGCTTGGTATGAATCTCCAGACACTATATGTCTAACAAGTTGGTAATCTCTTTCTCTGTTTCATCATTTAGCAGCTCATCATAATTTTACTTGAGGTTTCTCGTCCAGTTTCCATTTGTTTTTTTTTTTTGCCTTCTGAAATGTGGTAGTGGTCTTTGACTGAGTGTGATGCTTCGATTGCTTGTATGTTTATTATTGATTTAGAGGATGGGCCTAAATGGAATCCGTAAGTTACTGAATTAGCGACACTACCAAGGTAGCGTCGGTACACATTATCCGGTCGAAGTTAGAGGACTTTGACTAGCTTTTAGTAGTAGTAGTGGTAGTTATAACAATAGAAGTAATAGTTACTATCAGTAGCAATAATTCTAGTATTAGGAGTAGCTGTAGTACTAGTTAGTAAGTAAGTGTAGCGCAGCAATAGAAGTAGTGTAGCAATAGCAGTAACAATAACAATAGCATTAGCATAGGAGAAGCAATAGCAGCAGTTGTAGTAATAGGATTGGCTGTAGTAGTAGTAGTAGTAGTTAGAAAAAGTAGCATTACAGTAGTATTAGCAGTAGTTAAATGATAATAAAATTTACTGATACCTAAATGGAATCCGTAAGTTACTAAATTAGCGGCACTACGAAGGCAGTGTCGGTAAACATTATCCGGTCAAAATTAGAGGACTTTGACTGGCTTTTAGTTGTAGCATTAGCAGTTATATCGCAATAGAAGTAGGAGTTAGTATCAATAGCAATAATTCTAGTATTAGGAGTAACTATTGTAGTAGTGAGTAAGTGTAGCGCAGCAATAGAAGTAGTGTAGCAATAGCATTAGCGTAGGAGTAGCAGTAGCAGTAGCTGTAGCAATAGGATTGGTTGTAGTAGTAGTAGTTGGAAAAAGTAGCATTACAGTAGTATTAGCAATAATTAAATGATACAAAAACTTACTGACACCTAAATGGAATCCGTAAGTTACTGAATTAGCGGCACTACCAAGGTAACGTTCGTAAACAATATCTGGTCAACGTTAGAGGACTTTGACTAGCTTTTAGTAGTAGCAGTGGTAGTTAGAGAACTATATTTTAGTTCTAAATTAGGTTGCTATAGTTTGTTTCGTGAGACAATTGCTAGAATCTCGTCTTGCCTTGTGGGATAAAATCAATTTTTCTTCTATGTGTACGGCTGCTCATTTTGCCTTTTCTTTTCTTTCCATTTCTATTCTTTTATTTTTTTTCAATGCAAATCTTCAATGAATGGTCTTTGTTAACAACAAACGCGTAACACAAAAACTTGTAATCTGCATATTTTTGTGTTAGGTTCTAATATTACTTTATGCACTTACGTTATAGTACTCTCTACATTTACTTCTTCTGACTCTACTCCTTTGGAATGAGGGGCCATGGAGGGGCATATACCAGGATATACGCCTTGTCCAGTGACACAAACAGGTACTATTTTCCTTACTGAATTACTTGTTTTTACTAAAAGTTTTAATATTGTAACACGGACATCTTTAACGTATCAGTGTTTATACTTATACCTTACATCTAGTTGGAATTTGGGTTAGGAAAGCACTCGATTGATGTCCCTCTCTCATCCAAGAAAGCAACAACCGGGGACTCTAATACTTTTTTTATTTTTCAAATTAACTTATGGAATCATGGGTTGCGGAGAGGAGGCAGAGGCATTCAGCAAATCTCTTATATCAATGATGGGGATAGACAGGTATGGTTTTTCTTTCTCAATTAAATATCTTTGTTCTAGATTGCATGATAGGCCTTACATTAGTATTCAACTAGTGAGAAGTTTGTTTCCTGATCTAAATGATGTTTTTCTATTAACTAAGAAAGAATATATACATATGTGTGTGTGTGTGTGTGTTTTCACTAAATTGAAGCTCTTGAACCCATTTGCATTTAATTCTTTCTTTCTTTCTTTTCAAGACTGACTTATACTGTGGTCATCACACTTGTTATTTCTACTTCAACAACTACTACTTTTGTTTACTAAATGTTGATTATTGGTTGAAATGATATTTTCCAAACTGTAAAGTTTTTTGAGTGGATACACTTGCCCTTTTCATTATGTGGTGAGGAAGATGCCTATCAACTAATCAACTAATAATTCTATCCTTTTTGTGATGTCAGTAGTCTCTTAAACAGTTATTAGTCCTTTTGTTGAAGCTCTTGACGATGGAAGGAGCATCACTTCCTTGTCTAACGTGGTCCTATGATCATATCTAAAGCTTGACAGTTAAAACATTCATATTCTATATAAACTTTAGCCTTCTATCTTTTTTCGTTTGTTTCTTTATTTCCTTTTTTGTTTGTTTGTTTTTTTTTTTTTTTTTTGGTTTTGTTTTGTTTTGTTTGGTTTTGTTTTTTTGTTTTTGTTATTGGTTTGGAATTTACATGTAACTGCAAGATATTATCGTTTGGGACTAGATTTGTACATTTGTTAATTAGTTCGTAAAAGTCTTAGAGACATCTATTAGCCTTAGTCTTCATGTTTATTTCCTTTTTTGACATGATGTGAAACCAATGACGTCTAGATTGCTAATTGTCATGAGAAGTTGCATCATGAGTAGTTCTTTGTGGTTGCCAAACTAATTGTTCTTCTACTTTTTTTTTTTTTTTTGGTTACTGGTAACTTTTTGTAACACCTTTTTTTTTTATTATTTTTTTATTTTGGGTGGATTTTAGATGGTTGTCACTCAAATATTGCCTCAAGTCGCAAGACTAGGGGACTCGTGGTGCCTTGGCCTATAAACTACACACTGTAAACACCTTCATAACATACTTCTTTTCTCCGGTATATAATATATTTTTTTACACTAGTACCTCAATTGTGCTTAATCCTATTCAGTTTCTGATTTCCGATCCAGTTTCTGATATCAGCATACTCTTAGGAGCTATTTGAGTTAAACTGATTATAGTTCTTTTTGAACTTAATCAACGTCTATTATAATGTTTGTAGTTCTGTTACAACTAGAACAGAGGCATTAAGGTCCCGTATCAGTCTCAAATGTTCTTGGCAACTGTATTCTTAAATTTAACCTCAATTCTAATTATTATGTTTGTTTCTTTGATTTTTCTTAAAGCAATGGCAGTGAGAATGAACTCTTCTCACCCTTGTTTTAGTTCCATATTGATAAAATCTATAAGACTGTACTCCACAACAACGTTCCTAGACTTTAAAATAATTACATCTTTTGCATACTTTATAGGAAAAGGAGCCGGTACCAATAACACGAGGCTTTGATACACAAGTCCGTCTTTACAAACGTATGTTTTTCACCTTCCATTCGGTTTGTTTTTTTTTTTTTTTTAAGTACTGTCATGACAAAATTTCTTTTTTTTCCCCTCTCTCATCTAGTTGGAATTTGGGTTAGGAAAGCACTCGATTGAAGATTCTCCAACAATGACCTGTCAGCCATGGCAAAAAGGGACTTTTTCTGATTACTTTCATATATATGTAATATTATTTATAAGGGTTTTATACATACACAAGTGCATACAAGCGTACATAAATGCATACATATAGGCTTGCATACATACATACATATATGTAAATACACATGTTATAGAGCTTCACGTGAGTGATTTTGATCTTTTTTTTTTTTTTTTTTTTGCTCTTCTAATTCATGTTGTTATTTGATTTTTGTCAAGTTATTGACAGGGCAGCCGCGTATCAAGCGAGGATGCTACCATATGAAATGCAACTCCCATTGCTTGGTATGAATCTCCAGACACTTTATGTCTAAAAGTTGGTAATCTCTTTCTCTGTTTCATCATTTAGCAGCTCATCATAATTTTACTAGAGGTTTCTTGTCCAGTTTCCCTTTTTTTTTTTTTTTTTTTTTTTTTTTTTTTGCCTTCTAAAATGTGTTAGTGGTCTTTGACTGAGTGTGATGCTTTGATTGCTTGCATGTTTATTATTGATTTAGAGGATGGGCCTCGGAGGAAGCGGAGAGGAAGAAGCAATTGTGATGCATAACTGAGCACACATACGTTATAGGTGACAATTTTGTCTCTAGATTAAAGAATCAGTTTTGTGCGGATGTACTGTGGGGAAAAAAAAATCAATTAAAAGTTGCATTTTCATGTGTACATGCAGTCAGCTCCCCTATGAGAATTTAGGAGAATCACCATCCGAAGCTTATGTGCAGCCATTCACTTGTTGGCATAGAGGTATGTAACTTGCTCCCACCGTGGCACTTCATCTTTTCCATTGCTTGCAGTAGCAGTAGCAAAATAGCAAGTAGTTAGTAGTAGTATCAATAGTAGTAGCATTAGTAGAATTAGTTAATAGGATTGGCTGTAGTAGTAGTAGTTAGAAAAAGTAGCATTACAGTAGTATTAGCAATAGTTAAATGATAATAAAATTTACTGACACCTAAATGGAATCCGTAAGTTACTGAATTAGCGACACTACCAATGTAGCATCGGTACACATTATCCGGTCGAAGTTAGAAGACTTTAACTAGCTTTTAGTAGTAGTAGTGGTAGTTATAGCAATAGAAGTAAGAGTTACTATCAGTAGCAATAATTCTAGTATTAGTAGTAGTTGTAGTACTAGTTAGTAAGTAAGTGTAGCGCAGCAATAGAAGTAGTGTAGCAATAGCAGTAACAATAACAATATCATTAGCATAGGAGTAGCAGTAGTAGCAGTTGTAGTAATAGGATTGACTGTAGTAGTAGTAGTAGTTAGAAAAAGTAGCATTACAGTAGTATTAGCAGTAGTTAAATGATAATAAAATTTACTGATACCTAAATGGAATCCGTAAGTTACTAAATTAACGGCACTACGAAGGTAGTGTCGGTAAACAATATCCGGTCAAAGTTAGAGGACTTTGACTGGCTTTTAGTTGTAGCATTAGTAGTTATATTGCAATAGAAGTAGGAGTTAGTATCAATAGCAATAATTCTAGTATTAGGAGTAGCTGTTGTAGTAGTTAGTAAGTGTAGCACAACAATAGAAGTAGTGTAGCAATAGCAATAACAATAACAATAGCATTAGCATAGGAGTAGCAGTAGCAGTAGTTGTAGCAATAGGATTGGTTGTAGTATTAGTAGTTGGAAAATGTAGCATTACAGTAGTATTAGCAGTAGTTAAATGATACAAAAACTTACTGACACCTAAATGGAATCCGTAAGTTACTGAATTAGCGGCACTACCAAGGTAACGTTCGTAAACAATATCTGGTCAAAGTTAGAGGACTTTGACTAGCTTTTAGTAGTAGCAGTAGCAGTAGCAGTTAGAGAACTATGTTTTAGTTCTAAATTAGGTTGCTATAGTTGTTTGGTTCGTGAGACAATTGCTAGAATCTCGTCTTGCCTTGTGGGATAACATCAATTTTTCTTCTATGTGTATGGCTGCTCTTTTTGCTTTTTCTTTTCTTTTCTTTTTATTTTTTCAATGCAAATCTTCAATGAATGGTCCTTGTTAACTACAAACGCGTAACACAAAAACTTGTAATCTGCATATTTTTGTGTTAGGTTCTTATATTATTTTATGCACTTACGTTATAGTACTTTTTACATTTACTTCTTTTGATTCTAATCTTTTGGAATGAGGGGCCATGGAGGCGCATATACCAGGATATACGCCTTGTCCAATAACATAAACAGGTACTGTTTTCCTGACTAAATTACTTGTTTTTACTAAAAAGTTTAATATTGTAACACGGACATCTTTGACATATCAGTGTTTATACTTATACCTTCCTTTTGTTTTGTTGATAATAGCTAGTACGTAATTGTCTCTCTTTTATAACTGCAAATTTTGTCATTTACTTCTATTTACTAAGCTTTGATTATTAGTTGAAATGATATTTTCCTTACTATACAGTTTTTTGAGTGCAGACACTTACCTTTTTCACTGTGTAGTGTGGCAGATGTCAGTTCAGCTGATAAACCGAGTTTATAAGCAAATTTAGTGGGTTTTTTTATCTTACATACTCAAAAAATGATATTTTCATTTAACTTGTTAGTAGCCTGTTTGCACTCAAGCTTAAACATAACAGAATTCATGCTCCATGCTTTGTTTCAATATATTGATAATATCTACTCATTTATCGTTTCCTTATTTATTTAAGTTCCTAATTTTGTTGTATATTGTTCTAATCCATCTTTTATTTTTCAATTTAACACATGGAATTATGGGGTTGCGGAGAGGGGTTTAGCAAGTACATTAAATAATGGAGACAGGTACTAGTTGTCTTTCTAAAATTAGTGTATCTACTTTAGGTTACATGCTAGGTCTGATAAATAGTCAGCAAATTTTATTAGAAAAAAATTAATTCCTTGGGTAGTTTAGTTTCTAAATGAAGTTAGATTCCTTAATGCTCAATTTGGAAGTGTTACTGATCCTTCATATTGTTTGTTAGGAGAACGAGGAGCAAGGACAAATGGCTCATTTTTTAATGTAACAATATTCACGTTCATCTTACCTTTTAATTTTTTGAGAATAGCAACAAATAAAACGTTTTTTTTTTGTTCAATAAGTTTTGCTAATTTTGTTATCTAATGCCTCTAATACTCTTATTATTGTTCAATTTGGCTTGTGGAATTATGAGCTGCGGCGAGGCAAATAGCAAGTATGGTATTTAATGAACGTGATATGTGTTGTTTCACCTATTTGTTACCTATAATATTATTATGTATTATAGTTTCTAAGCCCCTTGTCATTTATATTGTTATTAACTACTTTTGTTTTTGGTTTATGGTCATATTTTCTTAAATGAGGAGTTACGGAGTGGCAAACAGCTAGTTCATTCACAAAATGAGGGTTACAAGGAAAGGGTAGCTGAAGAAGAGGTCCGAAGGGAGGCTAAACAAAAAGCATTAAGAAAGAGAGAAGGTACATGTCAAGCATCATGAAAGGTACGTTTGATAGGTTTTTTGAAACCAGACTTGGTATTGGTAGTCTTGTTATAGTCTTTTTATTTTTCTATGCGGTGAACTCCGCACTAGTTTTTTGTGTGTTTTCTTTGTATTGGAACCATGGGATTCCGATTATTTATCTCCTTTTACTTAGAATTTATGTGAACTCCTTAATGGGAGTATAAACTTTGTTGCAAATCTTTTTTTACCTCTTAGAGTTTATGTAAACTCCTTAATGAGAGTATAAACTTTGTTGCAAATAATTATTTTCTTGTTTATTGTTTTTCCTCATAGGTTGAGTGTGTTTTCTTTGTATTTGAACCGAGAGATTCCAATTATTGGCCTCATTTTACTTCTTAGAATTTATGTGAACTCATCATGTGTGTTGGATAAAACAATCTCAATCATTTCTCTTTTTATTTCTTAAAATTCATGTAGTGAATTCTTTACTGAGAATATAGGCTGTATATTTTTTCTTTGTATTGGAACCGAGAATCCAATAATTCATTTCCGTTTACTTTTTAGAATTTATGTAAACTCCTTAATAGGAGTATAAACTTTATCCCAAATAATTATTGTCTCGTTTTTTGCTTGTCTTCTTATGGGTTGTGTGTGTTTTCTTTATATTGGGATCGAGAGATTCCGATTTTGTAATATCTCCTTGTAATTTAGAATTTATGTGAACTCTTGAGTGGGAGTATAAACTTTGTTGTTGTCTAGTTTTTGTCTCTCTTTTGTTGTTTGCAGGAAAAAAAATTGTTGGATGCGACCAACCATGCGCAACCATTTTCTTTTTCTCTTTTATATATATGTTTTTGATCATGTATTGATGTATTTGATGTAATGTTGATTTTATAATTGCATATCACGTTCTAAACTCTTTTGGAAAATTTACTGACATTCCTTTTTTTTTTTTTTTTTTTCGGAACGAGGGGCTATATATACTTATACCATGCTTATGGATATAAACTTATATATATACGTATATTTATGCTTATATCTATACTTGAAAACTTGACTATGTGAAACTCAACCTTTATCACAGGGGTTAAATGTGACACTCAACCTGGCCGCAGGGGTTAAGTGCGGTACTAACCTTGGTCGCAGGGGTTAAATGCGACACTTAACCTAGGCCGCAGGGGTTAAATGCGGTACTAACCTTGGTTGCAGGGGTTAAATGCGACACCAACCTTGGTCACAGGGGTTAATTGTGACACTGAACTTGGACTGCAAGGAGTTGTGGTCTAGGTTTAGTTAATAAATTCTTAAGGTCATCTACCTTGGGAATTTTTCACTTAGTCAATAAAATCCATATATAATGCCGGGCTTATGGGACATATACCTTGTCAAACAACACAAACAGGTACTGTTTTCCTAACTAAAGTACTTTTTCTTTTTTTCTTTTCTGTTGGTGTTACTAATTTTGATGTTTACATGATAAATGAGAATAGCAACAAGTAAAACGTTTTGTTTTTTAAATAACTATTGCCATTTTTGTTATCCAGTGCCTCTATTACTCTTGTTATTGTTCGATTTGGCTTGAGGAATTATGGGCTACGGGGAAGTAAATAGCAAGCATGGTATTTAACGAAGGTGATAGATATTGTTTTACCTATTTGTTAGCTTATTATATTATTACGTGTTATAGTCTTGTTATTTATATTGTTATTAACTAGTTTTGTTTTTGGTTTTTGGTTATATTTTCTTAAATGAGGAGCTACGAAGCAGCAAACATCAAGTGCATTCGCAAAATGAGGGCAAGATGGAAAAGGCAGCTGGAGAAGAGGCCCAAAGGGAGGCTAAACAAGAAGCATTAAGAAAGAGAGAAGCTATGTTTTAAGCATCATGAAAGGTACGTTTGAAAGGCGTTTTGAAACCAAACTTGATATTGGTAGTCATAGTATTTCTATGTTGTTTTATATGTGCTATTGCTCTCTTTATTTTATCAAACCAAGTATTTCAGAATTTGCACCTTATGCCTTAATTATTGCTTTAATGTTTCTATCTTATTGTTAGTGTTTCTTCTTGCTTCCGATTATTGATCTCCTTTTACTTAGAATTTATGTGAACTCATCATGTATGTCGGATAGGAGTATAAACTTTGTTGCAAATAAATACTGTCTCGTTTATTTTTTCTTCTTTTTGGTTGTGTGTGATTTCTTCGTATTGGAACCGAGAGATTCCGATTGTTGATCTCCTTTTACTTCTTAAAATTTATGTGAACTCATCGTGCATGTTGGATAAAACAATGTCAATTGTCTCTCTCTTTTTTCTTGCAATTCATGTAGTGAACTTTTTACTGGGAGTATGGATTGCGTGTGTTTTCTTCGTATCGGAACCAAGAGATTCCGATTATTGATCTCCTTTTACTTCTTAGAATTTATGAACTCCTTAATGGGAGTATAAACTTTGCTGCAAATAATTAGTCTCGTTTATTGTTTCTTCTTTTTGGTTGTGTGTGTTTTCTTTGTATTTTGATCTCTTTTTACTTCTTAGAACTTATGTGAACTTCTTATTTTGATCTCTTTGTATTGGAACCTAGAGATTTCGATTATTCATCTCGTTTTCCCTCTTAGAATTATGTGAACCCATCATGCGTGTTGGATAAAACAATATCAATCATTTCTCTTTTTATTTCTTACGATTCATGTAGTGAACTCTTTACTGAGAATATAGGTTGTATATTTTTTCTTTGTATTGGAACCGAGAATCCAATAATTCATTTCCGTTTACTTCTTAGAATTTTGTGAACTCCTTAATAGGAGTATAAACTTTATCCTAAACAATTACTGTCTCGTTTTTTGCTTGTGTTCTTATGGGTTGTGTGTGTTTTCTTTGTATTGGGATCGAGAGATTCTGATTTTTTTATCTCTTTTACTTTAGAATTTATGTGAACTCTTTAATGGGAGTATAAACTTTGTTGCTGTCTAGTTTTTGTCTCTCTTTTGTTGTTTGCAGGAAAAAATTTGTTGGATGCGACCAACCATACGCAACCATTTTCTTTCTCTCTTTTATATATATATAAATATATATATTTTTATCATGTATTGATGTATTTGATATAATATTGATTTTATAATTGCATATCACTCTCTACGAATTGGTTAAATTCATGGATACATATAGACATTTATGTACACATCATAAATAGTTGCATGTACACCATCGGTGCATACATACGTCATATAGGCATCCATACATACATCAGCATGCACACATGGCATGTTACCAAAAAAAATTGTTTACTATTCTAATAAGTCTGTTATTTTTCAATTTGACACATGGAAATATGGGGCTATGGAGAGGTGTTTTTGTAATTTGCTGTTGGAAACACGTTGGATGACAACATAATATGAAACTTCTCACCAAAAATTCCAATGTACGTAACTTGAATATTTTCTATTTTTTTTTATATGTTTTGTCTTTGCATCATGAAACTCTTTTGGAAAATTTACTGACCATTCTTTTTCTTTTCGGAACAAGGGGCTTTGGAGGGGCTTGTATATTCCAGGATATATACCTCGTGAAGCACCACAAATAGGTATTGTTTTCCTGTTTTCCTTACTAAATTACTTTTTTTTACCAAAATGTTTAATGTTGTAACACAGACATCTTTAACATATCAGTGTTTATACTTATACCTTCCTTTTGTTTTGTTGATAATAGCTAGTACCTAATTGTCTCTCTTTTATAACTGCAAATTTTGTCATTTACTTCCATTTACTAAGTTTTGATTATTAGTTGAAATTATATTTTTCGAACTGTATAGTTTTTTATGTGGAGACACTTATCCTTTTCACTGTATAGTGTGGAAGATGTCAGTTCAGTTGATAAACCGAGTTTGTATGCAAATTTAGTGGGTTTTCTTATCTTACGTATTCAAAAAAAGATATTTTCATTTAACTTGTTAGTAGCCTGGTTGCACTCAAGCTTAAACATAACAGAATTCATGCTCAATGCTTTGTTTTAATATATTGATAATATCTACTCAGTTATCGTTTCCTTATTTATTTAAGTTCCTAATTTTGTTGTTTGTTGTTCTAATCCATCTTTTATTTTTCAATTTGACACATGGAATTATGGGATTGCGGGGAGGTGTTTAGCAAGTTGATTAAATAATGGAGACAGGTACTAGTTTTCTTTCTAAAATTAGTATATCTACTTTAGGTTACATGATAGGCCTGATAAAAAGGAAGCAAATTTTATTAGAAAAAAAATTAATTCCTTGGCTAGTTTAGTTTCTAAATGAAGTTAGATTCCTTAATGCTCAATTTGGAAGTGTTACTGATCCTTCATATTGTCTATTAGGAGAACGAGGAGCAAGGACAAATGGCTCATTTTTTAATGTAACAATATTCACGTTATTCACTTATTTTTAATTTTTTGAGATTAGCAATAAATAAAATGTTTTTTTTTTTTTTTGGTTCAATAAGTTTTGCTAATTTTGTTATTCAGTGCCTCTAATACTCTTACTATTGTTCAATTTGGCTTGTGGAATTATGAGCTGCGGAGAGGCAAATAGCAAGCATGAAATTTAATGAAGGTGATATGTGTTGTTTCACTTATTTGTTACCTATAATATTATTATGTGTTATAGTTTCTAAGCGCCTTGTCGTTTATATTGTTATTAATTACTTTTGTTTTTGGTTTTTGGTCATATTTTCTTAAATGAGGAGTTACGGAGCGGCAAACAGCTAGTTCATTCGCAAAATGAGGGTTATAAGGAAAGGGTAGCTGAAGAAGAGGTCCAAAGAGAGGCTAAACAAGAAGCATTAAGAAAAAGAGAAGGTACATGTCAAGCATCATGAAAGGTACGTTTGATAGGTTTTTTGAAACTAGACTTGGTATTGGTAGTCATAGTCTTTCTATATTATTTTATATGTGCTAATGGCCCTTTTATTTTATCAAACTAAGTTTTTCAGATTTTGCGCCTCATTCCGAGATTGTAGAACGATCTGTTTGTACTGTAGGAAATGCATGCCAATGTCTTTGGTGGTAATGATGACAATTGGTGGTGGAAAAATGCCATCCAAACATAGTGACATTTTTCTTCCTTGTTATATTATTTGTCTCTTTTTATTTCTTACAATCCATGCGGTGAACTCCGCACTAGAAGTATCGTTTGTGTGTGTTTTCTTTGTATTGGAACCAAGGGATTCCGATTATTTATCTCCTCTTTCTTAGGATTTATGTGAACTCTTTAATGAGAGTATAAACTTTGTTGCAAATCTCTTTTTACCGCTTAGAATTTATGTGAACTCCTTATTTACCAAAAATAGTGACATTTTTCTTACTTGTTATATTGTTTGTCTCTTTTTATTTCTTACAATCCATGCGTGTGTGTTCCGATTATTTATCCAAACATAGTGACATTTTTCTTCCTTGTTATATTGTTTGTCTCTTTTTATTTCTTACAATCCATGCGGTGAACTCCGCACTAGGAGTATCGTTTGTGTGTGTTTTCTACGTATTGGAAACAAGGGATTCCGATTATTTATCTCCTTTTTCTTAGGATTTATGTGAACTCCTTAATGGGAGTATAAACTTTGTTGCAAATCTCTTTTTACCTCTTAGAATTTATGTGAACTCCTTATTTACCAAACATAGTGACATTTTTCTTACTTGTTATATTGTTTGACTCTTTTTATTTCTTACAATCCATGCGTGTGTGTTCCGATTATTTATCCAAACATAGTGATATTTTTCTTCCTTGTTTATCTCTTTTTATTTCTTACAATCCATGCAGTGAACTCCGTACTAGGAGTATCGTTTGTGTGTGTTTTCTTTGTATTGGAACCAAGGGATTCCGATTTTTTATCTTCTTTTTCTTAGGATTTATGTGAACTCCTTAATGGGAGTATAAACTTTATTGCAAATCTCTTTTTACCTCTTAGAATTTATGTGAACTCCTTATTTATCCAAACATAGTGACATTTTTCTTCCTTGTTATTTTGTTTGTCTCTTTTTATTTCTTACAATCCATGCAGTGAACTCCGGACTAGGAGTATCGTTTGTGTGTGTTTTCTTTGTATGGGAACCAAGAGATTCTGATTATTTATCTCCTTTTTCTTAGGATTTATGTGAACTCCTTAATGGGAGTATAAACTTTGTTGCAAATCTCTTTTTACCTCTTAGAATTTATGTGTACTCCTTAATGGGAGTATAAACCTTGTTGCAAATAATTATTTTCTTGTTTATTCTTTCTCCTCATAGGTTGAGTGTGTTTTCGTTGTATTGGAACCGAGAGATTCCAATTATTGACCTCATTTTACTTCTTAGAATTTATGTGAACTCATCATGCGTGTTGGATAAAACAATGTCAATCGTTTCTCTTTTAATTTCTTACAATTCATGTAGTGAACTCTTTACTGAGAATATAGGCTGTATATTTTTTCTTTGTATTGGAACCGAGAATCTGATAATTCGTTTCCGTTTACTTCTTAGAATTTATGTGGACTCCTTAATAGAAGTATAAACTTTATCCCAAATAATTACTGTCTCGTTTTTTGCTTGTCTTCTTATAGGTTGTGTGTTTTCTTTGTATTGGGATCGAGAGATTCCGATTTTGTTATCTCCTTGTAATTTAGAATCTATGTGAACTCTTTAATGGGAGTATAAACTTTGTTGCTGTCTAGTTTTTGCCTCTCTTTTGTTGTTTGCAGGAAAAAAATTGTTGGATGCGACCAACTATACGCAACAATTTTGTTTTTCTCTTTTATATATATAGTTTTATCATGTATTGATGTATTTGATGTAATGTTGATTTTATAATTGCATATCACTTTCTAAACTCTTTTGGAAAATTTACTAACATCCTTTTTTTTTTTTTTTTATAATTTCCGGAACGAGGGGCTATATATACTTATGCCATGTTTATGTATTTAAACTTATATATAAACATATATTTATACTTGAAAACTTGACTATGTGAAACTCAACCTTTATCACAGGGGTTAAATGTGACACTCAACCTGGCCGCAGGGGTTAAGTGCGGTACTAACCTTGGTCGCAGGGGTTAAATGCGACACTTAACCTAGGCCGCAGGGGTTAAATGCGGTACTAACCTTGGTTGCAGGGGTTAAATGCGACACCAACCTTGGTCACAGGGGTTAATTGTGACACTGAACTTGGACTGCAAGGAGTTGTTGTCTAGGTTTAGTTAATAAATTCTTAAGGTCATCTACCTTGTGAATTTTTCACATAGTCAACAAAATCCATATATAATGCCGGGCTTATGGGACATATACCTTGTCAAACAACACAAACAGGTACTGTTTTCCTAACTAAAGTACTTTTTCTTTTTTTCTTTTTTGTTGGTGTTACTAATTTTGATGTTTACATGATAAATGAGAATAGCAACAAGTAAAACGTTTTGTTTTTTAAATAACTATTGCCATTTTTGTTACGTCGTCGTATTTGGTGGAGACATGGAAATCCTTTGGTATGCTCAGAACAGCATTACTACTACTACCATGGCTGACTTCTTTAGGAAGAGGCCATATTTGAATATGCAGCTTATTATTTCCTGCTGAGCCTTTAACAACATTCACCACTTGAACCACTACCACAACTACATACCATAACAATACCAGTCTATCATTTGGGATTTTCCTTGCCATTCCAATAAACAAAAACAAAACACAATTTAAAGAATTGAAACAAGAAATGTTGCTTATACATGTACATGTATATGAATATATATATATATATATATATACACACACACACACGAAGATGAAGATGAAATTATGGAGTACTTTTATATATATTTATATATAAATATTATTTTCTTCTCTTTTTGGAGTTTGTGACTTGTGACTGAGAGAGAAAGGGGAGGGAGAGAGAGAGAGAGAGAGAGTAGATACAGCATAATGGCTTTTCACTGGTGATTTTATTTCTACACTCTCGTTTAGAGAGAGAGAGAGAGACAACATTTATAAACCGGGCAGCGTGGCTTATCATTTCATGTGTTGTGTTTTATAAGGTTGTAAAGATCCAGACAACTTTTCCTTCAACTACAACTACTACTACTGCAATGTTGTTGTTTAGTTGCTTATCTAATCAATTAGTTCTTGGTTTGGTAATTAATTGGTGTCATACTATTAATTTTCCCGTTTGTTTTTTTGTGTGTAACGTATTTGGACTAATTTACTACGATAATTACGTACGTTACAAACTAGTGGTTGAAGGAAGCTGATTCTAAAATATGCAAACAAATTCTACCATTTTCATTCATTTAAATAGGTGAAGAGATGATATCAACCTAAAAACCACCTCCATCGAATTATACCAAATTAACACCAATATTATTATAATTATTATTATTTATTTATATAAGAAAAGACTTCCATTCTCAGTGAAATATGTATTGTAATAAAAAATATATATAACGTAATTAAAACAAAATCTGAAATTACTATATAATATAAATCTTATTTAATTTTTCATGATTTGAAGTTAAAAATTATTTTTTTTTTCCATATTTTGACTTAAAAAATTATTTACATCTATTATGAACATGACATGCAATAAGTAAGGCCTCCCCCCACAAATTGTTTGGCAATCTAGCATTTAAAAGCATGCAACTTAGTCACTACAGTTGCAAGATTTAGAATTAGAAACTAGAAGATGGTTCACCACATGTACGACCGAACCAAATTCCGCAAGAGTCTAATCTTGCAACTGTAGTGACGAGGTGGCAAAAAATGACATAATTTCTCCCTTTTTTAGTAAGATCTAAAACTTGTACCCCTGGATCTTTTAGAGTATCTATTTTTTAGATTACCATCGAACCTTGTGATCAGGATTAAAATACATATTTAGTGACTCTGAATAATGGCTGATTGGTTTTGAATTATTGCATCATTCTTTGCCATATACTCTTTGAGCAATGCCTTAATAGAATTTAATTGCTTTTGAGGTTGTTGCCTTTGGTATTGATGCTGTTGAAAACCTGGTGGGTGTGTTGGTTTGCTTGGCCCTGCTGAAGAACCGGTTCCTTGATTTGCCCAAGAGAAATTTGGATGCTGCCTCCACCCTGGGTTGTAGGTGTTGGAATATGGATTGTTATTCCTGTTGAAATTATTTGCATAGCACACCGAGGCTAGGTTGGTTGGGCAATATTCAAATAAATGACCCATATTCCTCCATTCTTTCATTTTGTTCTTAATTCTTCCCTCTATATTGCGTCGGACCAATTTTCTCTCACTAGGGATGGCTATAGGCTTTCGGGTTATATATGAATTTATAGAATTTTAAATCATTAAATCTTGCTCTAAATAGCATTCCAATGGTCAACTTCGTATCAAAAATGCCTTCCGGATAGTGATTTAAGGTATTCTAAATATTTGCTCGTTCTTTGAAGGCTATAGCCTTCTCCGTCGAGCAATAATTGGTCTGGGTCAAAATCTCATGCAACTTGGACAATTTGAAAATGCTTTTAATCGTAATCAAATGGTCTACTTTGTGTCTAAATTATTAGAAAGTGAATTAATGATTTCATTTTAATAATGTGCCCAAAGCAAATAGAATCACTAGAGTTTTTACTTGGGCTAAATCTATCTCATTAATTGTTCCCTTTCTAATATTTATTTATGGGTGTTTCGTAAGATTGTTCCTTATTACTACTACTCAGATATCTGTGGATGGAAAATAGCAAGATCCCTGATGACATGAGGTCGAAGATCACTCAATCTTACGTATTGAGGGATCTTCGATTGAGTGATCTTCGACCTCATGTCATCAGGGATCTTGTTATTTTCCATCCACAGCTCTGCTTGTTGCTCTTTAGTATCCTTCTCATGTTTTTCTTCGTCATACTAATATTTTTGGCCCATAAAGAAAATTTTATATATGATTTCAGAATTTTACAAGTTCTTGTCATTACATTATTAAAGAAAATTTTCTTAGGAACATACAAGTAATAATATATGTTGGTACTTCAGCCATCTAAGGAATCTGTAAACTAATTAAAAGTTATTCTAACTATTATGAAATCCAAAAGCTCTATTTTTATTAACAAACAATACTATAAATTACATATTAAGTTAATTAACTTTATTAACTCTTAACAAACTATAAATCGAGTTAATATTAATGATTATCATAATTGATACTATAACGTATTGTTTGTATCACTATAATGATAATCCACAATATTATTCTAACCATAATGTGTGATTTAATAACAAATATTATTGTATTTATATTAATAATTATAATATATGAGTTTATTAGTAAATATTAATTACGTTTCCGTTAAAAATACTTCTGGCATTACCTCATCTAACAGGTTTAGAAAGTGACTGATTTAAGATTGTGTTTGAATTATTAATTTCACTAATTAATAATTAATTAATTATTACTAAAATCCAACCGTCCAAATATCAAGACAAAGTTGGAATTTAAAAATTTTGAAGTTTATTAATTAATTTTTAGTAATAATTAATTAATTATTAATTAGTTAAATTAATAATATAGCATAAAACTCCTACTAATATTACTACCAATATCAACTCTATTCCAATGCTAAATGGCACTATCTTCAAGTTGTGGCAAGAGAACCTCTTGACAGTTTTCGGAGTTATGGATGTCGACCTTGCGTTAAGGGTTGATTCTCCTACACATCTTATAGATAAAAGTACATTTGATGAAAAGAGGGATATGGAAAGGTGGAAGAAATCAAATCACATGTGTATGATGATCATGAAGAAGGTCATTCCAGAACATTCAGAGGCACAATGTCTGAAAATGTTCTCGATCTAATTACTAGCTATGTATGCTACCCTTGACGGCCTACACGGGGGAGGCTGTAATACCCGGAATTTTCATGGACTTAAGATTTCTCTTTTTATTAGAAATTAGAAGTCCGCATGCTATGTTTATGAGGTGTTTTCATGAAAAATTATGAATCACATGTGAAATTCGTAATTTTATTAGCCAAGGTTAGAATTTTCTTTTAAACCGGCTATGAGACTCGGAAAAAAATGCCGAGGTTGGTAAACGGCATTTTGAGTCAAAAAGGACGAAAAGGAAAGAAAAAGAATGAAAAAGGATGAAATTTTAAAAAAGTCAACATTGACCAAAAAAGTCAAAGGGTTGACCAAAAAGTCAAAGGTTGACCAAGGACGGGTCAAAAATGTTGACCTCGAAAAATGATGAAATGCAGTGTAAGAAGAGACTGCAAAAAGCTTTCTATGGTCAAGAAAGCAAAAATAAGCCGTAAAAACCATCCTAGAAATCAAGCATACCGAATCAAGTTTAAAGGGCAAACAGGTCTCCGAAAAATTGGAGAAAGAAAGTTTTCGGTTCAATCTTTACAAGGATGAATTTTGGATCAAAATTATGGAGCACAATATTTTAATATTTGTGTGACACAAAGGAAAGGAAATGAATTAATTTTGAAGAGGAAAAATGGCAGACAAGACCCTTATTTTAAGGGAATAAGTGTGAACTAAGTTGGTGAGGTGTGGAGCCCTCTCCATCACCCAAAGGATGCCACTTGGCTCTCCTAATTTCAGCCATCAACAGCCCCCATTCTCCCCTTGATGGCCGGCTAACAACTAGAAGAAATGGAAAGGAAATGGTTTAGTTTTGGTAACCAAATGGTCTTCCAATTCCAACCAAGTCAAGGACAAGTCCATGCTTGTGACACTAACCAAATGAGCATGTGATTCTCTCCTCAAAATCCGGACACAATGGCCCTTGGCTTCCCCATAAAGTTCGGCAACATGAGAGAAGAGAAAACAAGGAAAAGAAAGCACAAAAGCATGAGAAAAGATGGAAAAGAAAGACAAGGCATAAAGCCATAAATCAAGGAAAAGTAACCAACCACCACATCTCCTTTTCCTTGAGCCTTACTCCCTCTTTTCTTCAATAAAAATCCGGACACAAGGCCCTATTTCTCCTTCAAGATTCGGCTGCACACAAAGGGAGAAGAAGGCATGGGATAAAGCCCTTTTTTAAGGGAAAAAGGTGGGTCAACAAAGCCAACAAATGCAAGCCAACTACTCCTCTCTTTTCTCCACAAAATCAGCTGCTTGTCCCCCTCCTTTTCCCCTTCATTTTCGGCAGCAAGCAACCATTCTCTCCCTTGGAGTTTCGGCTGCAGCTAGGAGATGGAATAGACTTGACATAAAGCTACTTTTGAGGAGAAAAGCAAGACATCAACCCTCCCTTTTCCCCATGACTTTCGGCAACCCAACAAGCAACTAAGGGCTGCCAGTTTTCAAGAGAAAACCGTGGGAGAGAGAGGGAGAAAGAGAAGAAGAAATCTGGAAAAAAAATCAAGAGGGCTTGTGCATGTGTTCTTCGGCTTTTCTAAGGGAGAATCAAGAAAGTTTTTGTGAGCCATGGAGACCCATTTTGGGGCAGCAAATCCGTGAGTTTGGAGAGTGAAAGAAAGGAAGAAAATCTGGAAAATCTTGAGGGCTAAACCATGTGATAAGTTCGGTTCTAGCAAGAGGAACCAAGAGAAGATTTTTGGTGCTTCTTGGAGCCAAAAATCCGTGAGCATGGAGAAGGAAAAAGGTAAGAGAAAAACTTAGATTTCTCATCTTGTAAAGCTCGGTTTTGATGAGCAAGAAAGAAGCTAACAACAAGTTATTGGATTCCTATTTTTCTTGCAAAAATCCGTGAGCCAAGAGGAGGATTTCGGATCCCATGGAGGAGCCAAATCCGTGGGTGAGCAAGCCAAGAAGAAAAATGGGATTTTCAAACCCTAACTTGGGTTAAGGTAACCTCTTAAACTAATCTTGGATTTAAGCTCAAGATAAGCATTTTTATGATGGTTTAAGATGGGTTTGTAAGGACATAAGTCCATCTCCTTTTTTTTCAGCCCTTGATTTGGTGTATGTGCTTGATAGGGATTAGGGTTTGGTTGGCTTATTTGTGGTGATTTGATTGCATGATTTTATGCTTGAAATATGACTAGATGCATGCTAGATGTGTTATTTAAGTCCCCTAAATTTTGGTCACAAAATCTGCCAAGCAGTGGATGTATGGCTGCTTGTATAAGGTTGTGTGTGATGCTAGTTTAATGAATGATGCAAGGATAGAACACCATGCAGCCAAGGACGTTTTGTGGGCTGCATGGGCGTGAAGGATGGGCAATAATGTATGCATGGGATGTTAGACACGTTGCTTGATTTATGTTTAAGCTCCCGATGTGATCGGTCGAGTTAGAATCCGCGAACTAAGACGTAAAACCGGATTAACAACCGAAACTGCCATTTCGGAGTCGAAACTGGCCAGTTTCGGGAAAGAGAAAATATCAGGCCCTTAGAGGCCGAACGGGTTAAAAGTTAAAACACGAAAGTTGTTCGGAACAACTTTTACTAGAGAGCAACGTGGACAGAATCTTAAAATAAGGCTCCAAAGGCCTTCATTTTTATGAAAACCCGTGGCTAACTCCTGAAGCCAGTTTCACTCCGTTTTTCAGGATCACCCACATTCAAACGAAAACTGGTACTGATCTAGCCAGAACTGAGTTTTGTGCAAAACACGAAAGTTTTAGCATTTTTCGATAGCTACAACTTTCATGAAGGCAAGTTTTTCAGATAATGAACGGATTTTTAATCTGGGTTGTTTTTACGAAGAGTGCTCAGGGAATCCGAGAATTTCCAGCACTTGGTTTACAAAAACGTTTTCTAGAAAAATGCAAAGTGTCTCTAAAATGTTATTTTGACTACGAAAATCGTTCCAATGGCGATTTTCAGTCCGTAATGATTTTATGAAGTTCCGTTTTAAGAAAATGAATTTTTAGAGTTTTTGGGATTATTCACCCAAAGCTCTCAAGTTAAAGAGAAAAATGAAATTTTCCAAGTAAAAAGGGAAAATAAGATTTTTGTCAAGAGAAGTGGAATTTTTAAGAGTTTAGAATTGAAATTCCACATTTTTCCAAGAAGTAAAGAAAGTGATGATTTTAGACAAGTATTTTCAAGAGTAATGAAGTAAGAGCTTTTTACAAGCAAATTAATGAGATTTTTGGAAGATAACTATATAATGTTTTCCAAAAATAATGAAATGGAGTTTTAAGGTAAAAATGAGTAATCAAGCCGATTACGAACGGTAACCGGAATTATGTCCGAGTTACTGGGCTAAGCCCAAAGCCCAACGTTAGACCCAAAGGGGGTTGACCTTAGTTGACCACATGTTGACTTGGGTTGACCAAGAGTTGACTTTAGGGTTACCCAATATAACCCTAAAGGATACCAAGATTTATGAAATGGGCTAAGACCTAGGGTTATGGAAGAGATAATAACCCAATGGATTATGAACCAAGAAAAGTAAAGTATAAGCCCATGAAGAAGGAAGTAACCAATCAGGCTTACAAGAGATATTAGAGGGACATACAACACACACATCTAGGATTGCTCATAGATGTTGGTTAGGATACCAACATCGTATGTCACGATTTATGGTAAGATAAGTTAACCTTATCTTACACCTCCTTTGATTGAAACAGGAATAGGAACCTGTTGAGATATCGCGAGGAATGTACGCCAAGAGCGTAGGACTTAAGGTAAGTACAAACCTCACCTGTGGTATGGAAAAATAATATGTATGTTCAAATATGCTATGTTTCAAGATATGTTGAAATGCTTTGAAGATGTCATGTTTTGAAGATGTTTTCAAGATGCCATGTTTAAAGATGCCATGCTATGTTTTATGAACGAAATGTTAAGTATGTATGATGTAGTGACATCATGAAGTATGCTCACTAATGATAAGAAACTTGGTAAAAATACACAAGTAAGGTGTCGTACCAACCTCCACCAAGGTGGAGGATTTTTATGTTAAAGTTATGGATTCGCTTCTCGTTTTTGTAAGAGGGTGTAATCACTTATGTTTCCTGGGTACAGTTAGGGACTTGCAATCCCATCTAACTGTATCTAGCGGCGCGCTATATGTTAAGGGTACGTACACTATGGGGCCCATAAGAAAGATAAGGAAGTTAAAAGAAATGCATAAATGGAACATAAATGGTTCATGCATATGTTTTATGATGAAGTATGTTTCAAGATGTTTAAATGAAAATGTTTTTGTGAGATCGCGTTTGTACTTGCTGAGCGTCAGCTCATCAGATATTCCATACTGCAGGTTTGAGATAAAAAGCTTGTAGCTTTACTTGGTGGGCTTGGAGATGATGCAGCGAGTGAAGGGCGGTGTGGGATACCACTACGCAATAATTTCCGCAATATGTTTAAAGTTATGAAGTTTTCATGTATGTTAAAAGTCAAGTTATGTTATGTATGTATGAAATGTTTCAAGGTATAATGCACAATTTTAGTGCATGGATTTCAAGTCGAGATTTTAAAATGAAATCCAAATTATGAAGTTCAAAAAAGTTTTAAAAGATGTTCAAAAGAAGTTTCAAAAAAATAAATAAATAAATAAATAAGTCAGAATGAAAAAAAAAATTTTATTCCGCATTTTAAAGTAAAGTAAGTATGAAGTATGAATGTGACGGTTCCGGCGCCCCGCATCCGCGCGGTCGGCCCCGCGTTGGGTGTCAGGTGGGTGGTTCGGGGCGTCACAGAGGCCATAAGGTCCCCCAGACACGGGGCAATTCTTCCAAGCCGAATTGCCCCATGATGCCCGTGGAGGGCCATCTGAGCTAGGATAGCAAGCTTGAGAGTCTGTTGGGGGAGACCTTAATGTCCCCCAATGGCCTACGCGGAGGAGGCCATAAGGTCCCCTGAATGCGGGGCTATTCTTGCAAGCCGAATAGCCCCTTGTCCCGACGGTTGGCTTGCCGGCTTGGGCAGGGGAGGCCGTAAAGATAGTTGATAAAATTTTATATCTTAAGTTTCATGTGGCACACAACAATGTCGACAAGTTGGATTCATATATGCGTACATACATATGTTGACAGTGTGAGGCTTTTATTTTATTTTATTTATTTTTTCAATAGGTACACCATAGAAAAATTAGAAATAATGTTTTACTAATAGATACACAACTATATATTTTAATTACTTAGTGAAGGGATGATTATAATTTTTCTTCTAAAAACGTATACTAACATACTTTAATTATTAAATGTGAAAATAATAAATGCGAGCGTTGTTATAATTTTTCTTATTTTATAAGAATACAAAATAAAAAAAAACAAAAAAACAAAAAAGAAAAAACAAAACAAAACAAAAAAACAAAAAGCTTCCAAGCGCAAATCAAAGTTAATTGCTGTATGTGAGGCACACTCCCCTGGTCAACTTTTATCTCTTTGTCCATGGAAATGTGCCATCGTATACCAATATATAAAAATAAAGGAATATTCTGCCGTACGACATCTGACCATCTGACAAAGAGAGAAAAAGAAAGAAAAGGAGGGGACAACCTAAAAAACTAACCGATACAACTTAAAATACTACTCAATACAACCTGAAATATTAATTGTTACAAGTACTATTTATGTCTAGTAAAAATGAGATGACGGACATGAGAGTTGTCGAAAAAATGTATTTAGACAAGTTTAGCGATTTCATATATAATATAAAATAAATAAAGACCTTTTCATTACACAACTAAAATGCTATTAAAAACCTAGAATAGCATCAAACAAATGCTATTAAAAAGTCATCCTCTATAAATTTACATGATTTTCTTTCTCTCCTTCTTTCTTGGATAATCTTAGGGCCATTTGAAGGGACAATTAAATATAGAATTTCAAAGATATTTTGATTGGAGTTAAATTAAGTTTTGAAAATATACATGTGATTGAAAAAAATAAATCAAACCCTAAAAGTCAACGATCACCATTCGTTGATTTAAGTCTTTATAGTTACAATTTGAATTTCAAATAAGGTGAAAAAGATCCGACTGTTTAAAAACATTTAAAAAATATACATAAAAATTATATTAGTGTTTGTTAATAAAAATAGACTTAATATGTTAAATAAGATGTAATCTTCTTTTTTATTGATTTTTATTCCATAGATAAGGTAGAAATAGTATAATTTTTTATATATCGAACTAATATAATAACATTATATAATTTTAGTAATACACACAATGACAATTTATAATTACAACATTGAGAATACCAATTTATAAGATTTAATTTTATATCATTTGAAATAATTTTAGGTGCTGTAATAACTTAAAGCTAATATAAATTTATTTATATTTTTAGGACTAATTATTTTTAGTCCTAAATTATTTCTATTTTTTTCAATTAGAACTTTGGATAATTTTTAATTACTCATTCTATTGAAACCATGTTTATATTTACGAAATTAATTTAATTATCAAATAATTAACATCAAATTATATTATTTATTTATTTATTAATAATTAATATAATAATCATTAAGCTGAACTAGTGTTTTTTCATAAATTGGAAAGTAGTGTAATCTGCATATTTATGTGTTAGGTTCTAATATTATTTTACGCACTTACGTTATAGTACTTTTTACATTTACTTCTTCTGATTCTACTCTTTTGGAATGAGGGGCCATGGAGGGGCATATACCAGGATATACACCTTGTCCAATAACACAAACTGGTACTGTTTTTAAAATTTATAATCTGCATATTTATGTGTTAGGTTCTTCCCAACAAAATAAAAAGAAGGTATAAGTATAAACACTGATACGTTAAAGATGTCCGTGTTACAATAAGTATTAACAAACGGTTTAAAAATGTTGCCGCCATAAAATCCACAATATTGTCATTAAATTTCTTTAACTTTGGATCGTTAAAACATGCTTTCAATAGTATTCTAATGATCCAATTCGTGCCGAAAAACTCCTTCCGGATTATGATTGGAGAGAAAAAGAGGAAGGAAGGAACTAAATGAGGGACTCCTAAACTGGAGAGATTATTGGAGGAGTTTCTAACTGAACAACATAAGAGAAAGGACCTCTACCTCCTTTCCCATTTCCCTCACCTAGGTGATCTATCATTCTCTCCTTCCTATGAAACACACCCTTAAGTTGTACGTATTAAAACTTTTTTTTTTTTTGGGTTAGCTAATGGTACTTCTTTAAATTCTACAGTAATAATAATAACAGTTTTTCTTAATCCAAAAAATTTTTTATAAGTCAACAAATCATATATATATATATATATAAGAGACATTTCGTAATAAGCAAGTTTACTTGATTTTGTTCAATATAACACAATTAGGTGGATTAGTTCTGATATATAAATACCGACATTTAAATGTTTCTGGCATACTATGAGATTATCAAAATTTATGACATTTTTGCGTAAAATTCTAGCAAAAAAAAAAAAAAGGGTTAAATTAGTAGGTATATTAACAAAATTATTTTTGTTGATACCCATATTTACTTACAAGGCACAGCTTGTAATCCCACAATAATATATTTATATGAAGTTTATCATCAAGATAAGTTCTTATCCATCATCAGGGCTACTCTTGAATGCAAATATTAAAAATACATTGATATCGTTCATGTCGAAAAATGCCTTCCGGATGGTGATTTAAGTTAATCAAATGATAAATTCTTAGATTTACATATGTGATTCTAACTTCGTATCAAAAATGCCTTCCGGATAGTGATTTAAGATATTCCAAATATTTGCTTGTTTTTTGAAGGTAGCCTTCTCCGTCGAGCAAAAATTGATCTGGGTCAAAATCTCATGCAACTTGGACAATTTGAAAATGCTTTTAATTGTAATCAAACGGTTGACTTTATGTCTAAAACCGATTTCTATATAACAAGTTATGGTTGTTTCAACTTTTCCTACATTTTCCAAAGCCTATAGCCTTATCTGGCAACATAAAATTTTTTCCCCAACTGAGAACAAAAAAAAAGGGTTTTAAAATTCACTTGTTTAAAGGTAATAAACATTTTTATATAACTGATTTATCGAAACATAAATTAATTAATTTTTAGTAATATATAAATATAACTTTGTTAATAAAAATATAGTTATATTGATTAATGTTTAAAATTTATCAAAACATAAATTAATTAATTTTTAGTAATAATTAAAACAAACTAATATTATGGTGAGTGAACATATTTGAATATATATAAAATATATACATAACTATTTCTATATATTAACAAGGTTTAAATATAATCTTTAGTACTAAGAGAACTAAAGATATTCGACTTTGTGTCTACTCTCTATTTTATCTCTTTTCTTCGGCTCATGTATCCAATGATCAAGAGATATTTTATGAAAAAACTTAACACATGTCAACAGAGCTATTGTTTTTTAATAAAAAATGCCTCCATATGGTAAGTATGTCATTGTACTAAGACATTCAAACAATCCAGAGCGACTCTATTCTTGTTGTGGGTGTTTCGAAAAGCACAAATGTTTTGTGCAAGTGAAGATGTCGTGGTTGCTGGAAGGACATGTATTAATTGTCCAAAGTTAATGTATAGAAGGTATTCTTACATCAGGTTCTTCGCTTTGTGAATGGCTTTTTTTTCAAATCCCAAAATCATTAGACATGTGTACCTTGTAGGGAAAAAAAAAACACCTCGATAAATTTTACATACTGATTTCCTACATTTCACGTATTTAAATGAAAACATCTCTTTTCTCTTCTTGAGGAGCATATAGAGAATAGCCAGAGGCCGCATCACGAGCATAATGAGGTCGGTAAAATGATTACGTTCGTCTATCTATACATCTATTTCTATATGTAAAATTTATCGAGGTGTTTTTTTTTTTCCTACAAGGTACCCATGTCTAATGATCAATTGTTTTCCCCTAAAAGAAGATATGATTATTTTAATTCCACCGCATTCTTATCATAATAAAGGCCCCATTTGGTAATCAGGTTTAACTCAAACTAAACTATACTTTTTCATCTCAATTACAATTATATGTAATTGAGATAGAATAATATTTATATTAAAAACCTTTTTAACATATATAAATGTATATATTAAAATAGATTCACAATATAAAGTTATATTGATAAAGACTTATAACTGATTATTTTTTCAAATTATATGTCACCTTATAAATAACTAAAGATATTGTTTACAGTCATATATATTGAAGAATCACATATAATATAAATTTCAGAATGAAAATTAATTTTGTTTTATAATTAATTATACAATTTATTAGTTGATAATTATCACAAATCACATGTTTATGATTCTTCAATATATAGACATATATAATAATATTTTTTCAATTTAGTTGTAAAAATATTAGTTACCTTATTTGAATAAATACAATATTTATATCAGGTTTAGCTCAAATAATGTTTAAAATTATTACTAAAAATGTTATAATATCATAAATAAGAATTAGAAAAATTTAATGGTTTTTTTATTGTTATGCAAATGGCTCATTATGAAATAAATATTGTCATAAATTAAATTGTATTACAGAAAGGATTGGACATGTGAAATTTGTAGACAAATGATTTGTCAACAATCACATATTAGAATATTGTTTAACATTGTTACTAATATATATAATATTTATAAAGTTGTATATTAATTGTTACAATAATTGGATTAGTGTATGATTAATTTTGCTTAAGTCATACACTGTTATGATTTACTGTATATAAATCATAAGGTTTTTTTATAAATGACAACATAACTATATTATAACCATTAAATATACATAAAAATCTATTCAAAATAATGCCATTATAAACTTAGCAAAATTTTTACTACAATATAATAGACATAATATAATACAAGAAATTTTTAAACATGTGGCGGTGTCCAACCCAAAGTTTCACAGTCTGCCGTGCCATTCTCCACAGTCTTGTATCATACATTACCGGTATGCTACTTACCTATAGCATAAACATAAGAAGCATGTACAACTTCTTTTTCCGCAAATAATCTTGATAAAAAATATATGAATTAATTATGCTTTCTTAACAAACCAATTACACTTTCTTATATTCATATATTTTTGGGCCCCTTACATAACATGAGTGTACGTACTATAGCACGCAACCATAGATTGGGGTTTGACTTTTTTTAAGAAAATAATAATAATAATCTATTAGTTCATGCATAAAATATTTGGTAAAACTTATTTATTTTCTGAGCGAAAAGTGATAATTTGAATATAAGATTATGTATTCAAATATTGAAAGTCTAAATAAAAGGATTGAGCTTAATTAAAATTTTCTATTTTAATATACACATCTAAAATAAATGAACAAGAATAGAGGTTAAAAAGAAAAAGAAAAGTAAGTAAGGGGGAAGGCTATAGCCTTAAAAAAAATGAGCAAATATTTAGAATACCTTAAATCACTATCCGGAAGGCATTTTTTGATACGAAGTTGACCGTTGTAATACTATTTAGAGCAAGATTTAATGATTTAAAATTCTATAAATTTTGAGCCAGACAAAACCTACAACTTTCATTTCTTATCTGAAACTTAAATTTGTCTTTAACTTATCCATTTTTCTCCCTAAAGAATTATGGCCATGTACAATGCCTGGACAGGCCAATTTTGAAAACTCATTAAAATAGAGGCCTTGTGAGCCTTTTTTTCAAAAACTGTCTACGAAGTCCCCTAAGGTTTTCTGTTTTCTACAACTTTAAAGTTATAACTTTTTTCAAATTTGGCTTTTAAGGGGTTCAAAATTAGGTTTCCAGAAAACTCTCCAGATTATTCTTAAAAATCAGTGTTTTGTATTTTGTTGGTTCTTATTTAAAAATTCACACACACTACCTCAAACGGTCGAAGTCGTGAGCCTACTTCAACATGCAACATGTCGAGTTCATTCTTAACATTCAATCATTCACTTGGTTATTTACATGTAAAACACAATAATGATAACCTTACTAGCTTACCAAGTTGTGTTTTTAGGTAAAATACTTACCTATTAAAAATGTTAGGTAAAGGCCTAATATCACTAGATAAAAACAACCTTATTTCTAAAATAGTAGTCTGATACCTCTATTTGAAAACTAATATATACCATTATAAAAAAATACGTTTTAGTTATATATTAATATTACTAAAACGTATAATATATTTTTGAATAATAATTATTTATTCAAAGGTTGTGAATAAATAATTACATTCTTAATTGGAACAATAATTATAAGTTTGATACCTCTATTTGCTACATAAAACTAATTAAAAGTTATTCTAACTATTATGAAATCCAAAAGTATTATTTTCTTGCTCTATTTTAAGTCCAAGTTGCCACCGGCCGATTGAGTTTTAGGGTTGATGATTTTCTTTTTTATGTTCATTTTTTTAAGACAAAACATTGGCATTGAAATTTTTATCCATCTAACTTATCAACTAGTTGATTATTCTATTTTTAAAGATATTTAAATATGACTGTTGGATCGTATGTATGTTTAAAATATAAAAAAGAATAATCGAAAAATTGAATAGGAGGAATTTACCAACTATAAACTTGTTTATATATATATATATATATAAAGTAAACACGTCTTATATTGTTTTAAAACAATTATTAGCAGTACAAAATCATTTCCTTACGAATAGAGGGTATCAACAAAAATAATTTTAAACACCATCTAGAGATATCCCAAAACACTCTCTTAGCTTACGTTTGATTCACTGGAGATGAAATTTGAAGTTATAGAGTGGGGACCAAAATTAAAACACTAGTTCAACCACACTTGTCGCATCAAAAGGGAGAGAGAAAGAGGGGGAAGAGAGAGTAAGAGAGGGGGGGGGGGGAGAAAGAAGAATTATCGCGTGAAAGGGTTAATTTGTATATTAGTACAAAATTAATGTACAATATCCAACTGAGTTATCCATATTAGTTATATTATATGTCATTATTGTGATAATTATCGGTGATAATATGTTAAATAAATATGTTGTTATATTTGTAAAAATGATAATATTTTTTTACAAATATAGAATCAATTATGGTGTTTGGAGTCTAAGCATTTCCTCTTAGTATTACAATTCTGAATTAAATACGTTTAAGACTGTGGTTTGATCTTACTGTCCGTGACCTTCCCTCGTTCTTGGGTCCTTCTAGTGAAAAGGCTTATTTGATCAAATCAATTATTGATTAACTATATTTAGTCGATCAGTGATTGATTATTGATTGTCAATCAATGATTAACTCTTGGTCACGGACAGTAAGATCAAGTGAAAGCCACAGAGGACATACAAAGACTCATTTTATGAAATACAAGAATGACTGTAAATTACCCCAGTCAAAATCCATCATCAACCGGGAAAAAGAAGGGTTTAGATGAATTTGAAAGCTTAATGAATAATTTGTAACACCCCATAATAGAGGTAGGTTGTTATTTTTCGACAATTAATAGTCCCTGGCATCTAGCATCGGTTTGCCGGTTTATTAGGCTTTGTACATTGTCATTGTGAGCTAATTAAACAAAGTAAAATGTGTACTGATTCATAGGTATCAGTGCTTGAAAACATGGATGAGAAAGTTTACAACACGATCTACGGCTACCTGAAACCAGTGGTATACCAAGAGAATAGTTTCATTATTCGAAAGGGAGAACCACTTGATTTGATGCTTTTCATCACGCAAGGCGTTGTGTGGAGCTTCGGAAGTAGTTCTAGCCCCATGGAGCGTCTTGAGAGAGGCGATTATTATGGAATCGAACTTTTGGAATGGCAATTGAAAGCATGTTTTTATTTGTTTAGAGTGTTTTCTTTTCTTGGTAATCTCCGCATCAAAAGATTCTTGGTCAAGTTCTCTATTTATTTTATTTACCTTTTTTTTTCCCGGCTGTTGCCACTGGGCCAGCTGCCCCTGGCCGTGGGCTTCTAGCCTATAGATGGGCCCAACAGGCCTGGCTGGCTAGGCCGTGTGTGGCACTTTCACACCACACACACACACATAGATACATATATACATATATATATTATTTTATTTATTATTATTGTTGAAAGAAAAATAAAAACTTGGCATGACCATTTCTTCTATCTTATCTTATTTTATCATAAAAATTTTGTGATCACATAATACACATGTCTAATGATTTTTTACCATCATTGTTTATAGCAAAACAAGGTCGGTAAAATGAGCTAGAAAAACTATTTAGGTGTAAAAAAAACGAAATAGAAGTTGGGGACATTATTATTTACCTGCGCCTCAAACCCTTTGATTTTCTCTCTTTCAATTTCGTTTTTTTTATAGAAAGATATTATCACAATTATAAGTTATTTAGGACTAAAAATATATGTACATAAGGCTATTTATTGTTATTATAAACAATATCTTTATAATAATTATTTACTAAAGATATTGTTTAATTACAAATTAATTTTAGTTATATCGCTATTAATGATGTAAAATTAACATATTATCATTATAGTATAAGACTGAAACATTAATTTATACTAAAACAATGTAAGAATAATTACAAATTAATTTACATAATAATTCAAAATATTTGAATTCAATAATGATGTAATGTATACCAATTTATCAATATAACTTTATATTGTGAATCTATTTTAATATATACATTTATATATGTTAAAAAGGTTTTTAATATAAATATTATTCTATCTCAATTACATATAATTGTAATTGAGATGAAAAAGTACAGTTTAGTTTGAGTTAAACCTGATTACCAAATGTGGCCTTTATTATGATAAGAATGCAGTGGAATTAAAATAATTATATCTTCTTTTAGGGGAAAACAATTGATCATTAGACATGTGTACCTTGTAGGAAAAAAAAACACCTCGATAAATTTTACATATAGAAATAGATGTATAGATAGACGAACATAATCATTTTACCGACCTCATTATACTCGTGATGCAGCCTCTGGCTATTCTCTATATGCTCCTCAAGAAGAGAAAATAGATGTTTTCATTTAAATACGTGAAATGTAGGAAATCAGTATGTAAAATTTATCGAGGTGTTTTTTTTTTTTTTCCTACAAGGTACACATGTCTAATGATTTTGGGATTTGAAAACAAAGCCATTCACAAAGGGAAGAACCTGATGTAAGAATACCTTCTATACATTAACTTTGGACAATTAATACATGTCCTTCCAGCAACCACGACATCTTCACTTTCACAAAACATTTGTGCTTTTCGAAACACCCACAACAAGAGTAGAGTCGCTCTGGATTGTTTGAATGTCTTAGTACAGTGACATACTTACCATATGGAGGCATTTTTTTTTAATTAAAAAACAATAGCTCTGTTGACATGTGTTAAGTTTTTTCATAAAATATCTCTTGATCATTGGATACATGAGCCGAAGAAAAGAGATAAAATAGGGAGTAGACACAAAGTCGAATATTTTAGAAATACTCATTATTTAGTTAATAATATAAGGTTATATTATTCTATTTTAAACCTTATCTATGGCATAACTATATTATAAAATCTACAACTTTATAATTTATGATCAATGTGGCAAAAAATTTGAACGTAAATTTTTTTGTCTAAGGTAAGAAATCCTCAACCTAAGTTGTTTGATGGAATATTTGGATTGAGGCAACCCAAACTGCTTCAGATTATCGTTAATATAATTATTCTATTTGAAAATTACACAACTTTAGAACGAAAATTGTGAACAACAAAAAGCAAAGAATAAAGTAAAAATTAATTATAAAATCAAAAGTTTCACAAAATTAATCAAGTTCTAAATAAATATAAATTGTTTCTTAGTAATAGGTGACACAAATAACTCATTAAAAAAATAGTCCGAAAACTCAACAACACGTACTAACTAATATTACCCAATATAGGTTACTAACTAGTATTAGCTTTTTATCTAGATTCCCAAATTGAATCAATATGCAAAACAAATCTAACTCAGCCAAATTTAAATTAATAAACACTAAAAAGAAAATCTTCTTTTTATTTTGTTTTATTTTATTTTTTTTGGCAAATGAAAAGGGGATTGGTGGTGTCCCCATGCCTCCGTTCCAATGGTCATTGAGTGACCCATTGATTGCACCGATGGAATGACAAAGAACTTGACTCTAGGTCTTCACAGCAATAGACCCCAGGCTTAAGGAATAGACATCACATGGTCCATATTACCAAAGACTAGACTTTACGTACGTTATGACTCGAACCTGAGACCGGATAGAAACAAAAATTCTAAATAGGCTTTCTTTGCCACCAATCCACCATAGTGGTAAAAAGAAAATTAAAATTTTTTTCATTTCCAACTGAAACATTTACGCAAAATGGCCATTTTAGAGTACCCCTTTTAAAATACACGCACTATTAAACTTATTTATAAATTTGAACAAAATTTAAAACTCACTACTTTTTCCTTCCTAAATTACCCTACCATAAATCAAGTTGCGAGAGATATTTCATTAGAGTTTTTTTTTTTTTTTGGAAAACAAAAACCACATATTCACGTCATCAATTCACTTTCTTTTTCATTCTAGTCAAAAAAAATAAAAAATCAATTTCTTTCTCGACCCCTTATTTAACGCACTTTATTTTTTTTAAGAAATAAAACTAACTTCCTTATTTCATTTACTTTCATTTTTGAATTCAATTGAAAATTGAGATTTGGCAGCTATATTATCATTTTTCAAGTGTCAAACACATTCAGTTCTTGAGTAGTTCATTTGAGATCACGTCCTTTTTTTTTTTTTTTTTTTCCTTCATCAGTGTTTACCTTTTTTTTTTTTTTTTGTCCGCCTAGTTTTCTTGCTTGCCAGCGAATTTCGCTGCCATGTTAAAAGCTTCTGTGACCAAAAGCCAAACAAATATCAAAGAAAGCAACAACCAAACACCAATTTTCTTTCTATTTCTCCTCCTTCCCTCTCCTCTTTCTCTCTCTTCTTTCTCTCTCCTCTCTCACTGATCAGTTTCTTTCTTCGTAGCCAAATTTTGGGTTTTGACCAAAATCATATTCTTTTGAAAAACTGACCGTTGGGTTATTCTATGGTCTACAAAATAGCGCTCTTCTTTGTTCTCTCTGTTCTCTCTCTCTCTCGGTCATTGGGGCTTCCTTTGGGGGCTTTTTCCCCGTGGTGGAACCGGAGAGAAGGAAGTATTTGGTTCTTTGATGGTGTTGGGTCGACTCATCCTCGCAACTCGTCTTCCGCGGTGCTTTTTCACTCCCTCTGTCCGAGGTTTTTTTTCTTTTCCTGGTCAGCCACGGCGGCGATGAGAGGGAGCTTGTTTAACCGCCGGACGATGCAGCGGTTCCAGCAGGTTGCGATCTTGACCCTTGGATTGGTGAAGATCAAGCTTTTGCTCTGCGTTCGCATCGGATTGGCGGTCATTGCGCTCGCGAGCCGTGCACCAGGTTTCTAGCTTTTTACTTATTTGGGGCCAAAACTAAACTCAAACAGGAAAGTTCATCTTGAAAATATGCATATGATCCTTTCGGAATTCCATATAGTTTTATGGATGAGAAAATCAGGAATTTTGATTGCATTTATTTTCGAAAATTTGCAGAAAATGGTACTGTAGCAGCCCAGAATCTTAATTTTTGTTATTTTTTTTAGTACCAATTAGCATAACCTATTCCTCTTCTAGCGTAGAGGACAGAAAAGGTTGAAACTTTGAGACTTTCTATTGTTAAGTTCATGTTTTAGTCCCATTATATACCATCAAGGTTCAGTTTATAGCATTGTTTTCACGTTTCATTTACATTTTATGAAATGATTAAAAATGTCTTAGACCTAAGTAGTAGAACACAATTGTAGACATTTGGGAATACTAGTTTTTATGCATTCTTGCTAAAATGCATGCTTTGCATGCAGGAAAGGATATGCTATTCTAATGAAATGTATACAAATGAAATGCAGGAAAGGTACACTAGTTTTTATGCATGTATACAAATGAAATGCCGGCTTCAATCAGAGAATATACGACCAAAAACAGGTTTTTTTTTCCTGTTATTTTTTTTTAGCTTACTTTCCCTTCTTGCACAATCATCCTTTGAGTTTGTGTTGTTGTCATGAATAATGCAACTCCATGATACGTGTTGTGTTGACTTCTCCAGGAAATGTGAAGATATTGCAATGTCTTTCCTTGTAGCAAATGGAACGAGTGCTCCCCCTATATGGGTGAAAGGTAGAGTTTATATCTGATACTAGTTGATTATTTGTTTGTTTTATTTTCTACATTCAAAAATTCAATGAGTTGATAGTTTTTATTTTGTCCAATGAACAAGGTTTGAGTGATTATTATTAAACTAGTACTTTTTAAAGATATTCTATTTTTATAGATAAGTTAGATGGATAACAATTACTTTTTGTTTAACTAGTACTTTTTGGATATTGAACTAGTACTTTTTGGATAACAAGTACTATTTGTATATTTATATATACAATGTACTTGTTGCCACTGATGTTGCAGGTCGAGGTATTGACATACCTGATGTGGCTCATGTCATCAACTATGATATGCCGGGGAACATCGAAATGTATACTCATCATATTGGGCGTACTGGCCGTGCAGGGAAGACTGGGGTTGCCACGACTTTCTTGACTATGCATGACACCGAAGTGTTCTATGATCTCAAGCAAATGCTCATTCAGAGTAATAGAGCTGTGCCGCATGAACTGGCAAAACATGAGGCTTCGAAGTTTAAACCGGGGTCAATTCCTGATAGACCACCTAGACGAAATGAAACTGTTTTCACTCATTGAGAAATGATTGGCTTTTGATACTTTTCGATGGGGCTCTAGCTTTGATGGATACTGGAAGCTTGGAACTGATGGCGCTCTGAATCTGGTAATTCATGCTGTTTATTCTTTTCATGTGTTAATGCTGCTGAACTTGATTGCTTTTATGGGTGAAGAGATTCATATGGATATTAGTTGAGGAAACCTAGGATTGAGAACTTAGAAGCATACTTTGATTGATGTTGATGTTGACATTCTTTCGTAGCCTGAACTTCGGAAGTGTTTGGTTGTCTATTTTCTGTTGCTGCCCTATGTTTCCTTATGTCTTGTGTTATCATATAAGCAAAAACTAAATTTCCAATGGATTAGCAAGTTCATCGGTACATGGGTATGAATTTTGGTCAATAGATCCTCATGAAAGTGTGCTTCTAGAAGTCAACAAAAGCATCTTACAAATTTATATTTTGATGAAAGACTACCGAGTCTGAGCTTCCTCACCCCCCCCCCTCTCATTGTTATTTTATATTTGAGGAATTTGATTATAATGCTTTCTGTTTCTCGCGTGTGATTGAGATATATTTATTTGCTCTTGGACAAAGAGCCAAATCCATCATTGACTGTCATGTCTTTGGCATGATCTTGCAGGATATATGATTAAATTGGTAAAACATTTCCCGTAGTGGATTTTGGTTGTGATTTTGACATCTTGGTGATGTACCATTTCGTTTTGATTCTCATGAGCTAAGTTCGTGCCTTTTATGTTCTGAATAAGATATCGGTAGTGTATGAGTCTGAAGGATCTTGTCAAAATTAAGGAAAAAAATATGCAAAACTGACAAAATTTAATGGCAGAGCCTAAAAAAACTGACAAGTCTTCTTCACTTGTCCAAAGTCCTGTAACCAGGTATGTCACAGTTTTGCTCTTTATTTTTATCAAGGTCCTTTTGCCTTTGGTTTTATTTGTCTGTGGGAGCGACTACTACCCCTCGTGGTCTCTAGAGAATTGTACGTTGAGACAAATATGAATGGACATTGTGGTCTATCTTCTTCAGGTTTGAGTTGATAAGTTAGATGGATAACAAGTACTTTTTGTTTAAAAAGGCCCGCTGTATCATTTTGCCACTTGACCTTCTTTCATCCCCCTAGTCAGTCTAGCCTTAAACTTTACCAATTTATGTTCTCAGTGGTTCGATCATCGTCCTCTTTTTCTATGGAAACTGTCTAGACCTATTACTTTCGCCTTCATTTGAAACTCACCATAGGCTAAGATGGGCAATAAATAATTTGTAGAGGGAAATGTAAATTTTGAAACAATCTGAAAGCTAGAGATCACTATCAGTAGCAATAATTCTAGTATCAGGAGTAGCTGTAGTACTAGTTAGTAAGTATGTGTAGCACAGCAGTAGAAGTAGTGTAGCAATAGCAATAACAATAACAATAGCATTAGTATAGGAGTAGCAGTAGCAGCAGTTGTAGTAATAGGATTGGCTGTAGTAGTAGTAGTTAGAAAAAGTAGCATTACAATAGTATTAGCAGTAGTTAAATGATAATAAAATTTACTGACACCTAAATGGAATCCGTAAGTTACTAAATTAGCGGCACTACGAAGGTAGTGTCGGTAAACATTATCCGGTCAAAGTTAGAGGACTTTGACTGGCTTTTAGTATCAGCATTAGTAGTTATATAGCAATAGAAGTAGGAGTTAGTATCAGTAGCAATAATTCTAGTATTAGGAGTAGCTGTTGTAGTAAGTGTAGCGCAGCAATAGAAGTAGTGTAGCAATAGCAATAACAATAACAATAGCATTAGCATAGGAGTGGCAGTATCAGTAGTTGTAGCAATAGGATTGGCTGTAGCAGTAGTAGTTGGAAAAAGTAGCATTACGGTAGTATTAGCAGTAGTTAAATGATAAAAAAACTTATTAACACCTAAATGGAATCCGTAAGTTACTGAATTAGCGCACTACCAAGGTAACGTCGGTAAACAATATCTGGTCAAAGTTAGAGGACTTTGACTAGCTTATAGTAGTAGCAGTAGTAGTTAGAGAACTATGTTTTAGTTCTAAATTAGGTTGCTATAGTTGTTTGTTTCGTGAGACAATTGCTATAATCTCGTCTTGCCTTGTGGGATAACATCAATTTTTCTTCTATGTGTATGGCTGCTCTTTTTGCTTTCTCTTTTCTTTTCTTTTCTTTTGTTTTTTTTTTTTTTTCAATGCAAATCTTCAATGAATGCTCTTTGTTAACTACAAACGTGCAACACAAACACTTGTAATCTGCATCTTTATGTGTTAGGTTCTAATATTATTTTACACACTTACGTTATAGTACTTTTTACATTCACTTCTTCTGATTTTACTCTTTTGGAATGAGGGGCCATGGAGGGGCATATACCAGGATATGCACCTTGTCCAATAACACAAACAGGTACTGTTTTCCTTACTAAATTACTTGTTTTTACCAAAAAGTTTAATGTTGTAACACGAACATCTTTAACGTATCAGTGTTTATACTTGTACCTTCTTTTTGTTTTGTTGATAATAGCTAGTACCTAATTGTCTCTCTTTTATAACTACAAATTTTGTCATTTACTTCCATTTACTAAGTTTTGATTATTAGTTGAAATGATATTTTCCGAATTGTACAGTTTTTTGAGTGGAGACACTTACCCTTTTCACTGTATAGTGTGGAAGATGTCAGTTCAGTTGATAAACCGAGTTTGTATGCAACTTTAGTGGGTTTTTTTTTTTATCTTACGTATTCAAAAAATGATATTTTCATTTAACTTGTTAGTAGCCTGGTTGCACTCAAGCTTAAACATAACAAAATTCATGCTCTAAGCTTTGTTTTAACATATTGATAATATCTACTCAGTTATCGTTTCCTTATTTATTTAAGTTCCTAATTTTGTTGTTTGTTGTTCTAATCCATCTTTTATTTTTCAATTTGACACATGGAATTATGGGGTTGCGGAGAGGTGTTTAGCAAGTACATTAAATAATGGAGACAGGTACTAGTTTTCTTTCTAAAATTAGTATATCTACTTTTGGTTTCATGCTAGGTCTGATAAATAAGAAGCAAATTTTATTAGAAAAAAAATTAATTCCTTGGCTAGTTTAGTTTCTAAATGAAGTTAGATTCCTTAATGCTCAATTTGGAAGTGTTACTGATCCTTCATATTGTCTGTTCGGAGAACGAGGAGCAAGGACAAATGGCTCATTTTTTAATGTAACAATATTCACGTTCATCACTTCTTTTTAATTTTTGAGAATAGCAACAAATAAAGCGTTTTTTTTTTTTGTTCAATAAGTTTTGCTAATTTTGTTATCCAGTGCCTCTAATACTCTTATTATTGTTCAATTTGGCTTGTGGAATTATGAGCTGCGGAGAGGCAAATAGCAAGCATAGTATTTAATGAAGGTGATATGTGTTGTTTCACCTATTTGTTACCTATAATATTATTATGTATTATAGTTTCTAAGCGCCTTGTCATTTATATTGTTATTAACTACTTTTGTGTTTGGTTTATGGTCATATTTTCTTAAATGAGGAGTTACGGAGCGGCAAATAGCTAGTTCATTCGCAAAATGAGGGTTACAAGGAAATGGTAGCTGAAGAAGAGGTCCAAAGAGAGGCTAAACAAGAAGCATTAAGAAAAAGAGAAGGTACATGTCAAGCATCATGAAAGGTACGTTTGATAGGTTTTTTGAAACCATACTTGGTATTGGTAGTCATAGTCTTTCTATATTATTTTATATGTTCTATTGGTCCTTTTATTTTATCAAACTAAGTTTTTTAGAATTTGCGCCTTATTCCGAGATTGTAGAACGATCTGTTTGTACTTTAGGAAATGCATGCCAGTGTCTTTGGTGGTTATGATGACAATTGGTGGTGGAAAAATACCATCCAAACAAAGTGACATTTTTCTTCCTTGTTATATTGTTTGTCTCTTTTTATTTCTTACAGTCCATGCGTTGAACTCCGCACTAGGAGTATGGTTTGTGTGTGTTTCTTTGTGTTGGAACCAAGGGATTCCGATTTTTTATCTTCTTTTTCTTAGGATTTATGTGAACTCCTTAATGGGAGTATAAACTTTGTTGCAAATCTCTTTTTGCCTCTGAGAATTTATGTGAACTCCTTATTTATCCAAACATAGTGACAATTTTCTTCCTTGTTATATTGTTTGTCTCTTTTTATTTCTTGCAATCCATGCATGTGTGTTCCGATTATTTATCCAAATATAGTGACATTTTTCTTCCTTGTTATATTGTTTGTCTCTTTTTATTTCTTACAGTCCATGCGGTGAACTCCGCACTAGGAGTATGGTTTGTGTGTGTTTCTTTGTGTTGGAACCAAGGGATTCCGATTTTTATCTTCTTTTTCTTAGAATTTATGTGAACTCCTTAATGGGAGTATAAACTTTGTTGCAAATCTCTTTTTGCCTCTGAGAATTTATGTGAACTTTATCCAAACATAGTGACAATTTTCTTCCTTGTTATATTGTTTGTCTCTTTTTATTTCTTGCAATCCATGCATGTGTGTTCCGATTATTTATCCAAATATAGTGACATTTTTCTTCCTTGTTATATTGTTTGTCTCTTTTTATTTCTTACAGTCCATGCGGTGAACTCCGCACTAGGAGTATGGTTTGTGTGTGTTTTCTTTGTATTGGAACCAAGGGATTCCGATTATTTATCTCGTTTTTCTTAGGATTTATGTGAACTCCTTAATGGGAGTATAAACTTTGTTGCAAATCTCTTTTTACCTCTTAGAATTTATGTGAACTCCTTAATGGGAGTATAAACCTTGTTGCAAATAATTATTTTCTTGTTTATTCTTTCTCCTCATAGGTTGAGTGTGTTTTCTTTGTATTGGAACCGAGAGATTCCAATTATTGACCTTATTTTACTTCTTAGAATTTATGTGAACTCATCATGCGTGTTGGATAAAACAATGTCAATCGTTTCTCTTTTAATTTCTTACAATTCATGTAGTGAACTCTTTATTGAGAATATAGGCTGTATATTTTTTCTTTGTATTGGAACCGAAAATCCGAGAATTCATTTCCGTTTACTTTTTAGAATTTATGTGAACTCCTTAATAGGAGTATAAACTTTATCCCAAATAATTACTGTCTCGTTTTTTGCTTGTCTTCTTATGGGTTGTGTGTGTTTTCTTTGTATTGGGATCGAGAGATTCCGATTTTGTTATCTCCTTGTAATTTAGAATTTATGTGAACTCTTTAATGGGAGTATAAACTTTGTTGCTGTCTAGTTTTTGCCTCTCTTTTGTTGTTTGCAGGAAAAAAATTGTTGGATGCGACCAACCATACGCAACAATTTTGTTTTTCTCTTTTATATATATAGTTTTATCATGTATTGATGTATTTGATGTAATGTTGATTTTATAATTGCATATCACTTTCTAAACTCTTTTGGAAAATTTACTAACATCCTTTTTTTTTTTTTTTTTTTTTATAATTTCCGGAACGAGGGGCTATATATACTTATACCATGTTTATGTATATAAACTTATATATAAACATATATTTATACTTGAAAACTTGACTATGTGAAACTCAACCTTTATCACAGGGGTTAAATGTGACACTCAACCTGGCCGCAGGGGTTAAGTGCGGTACTAACCTTGGTCGCAGGGGTTAAATGCGACACTTAACCTAGGCCGCAGGGGTTAAATGCGGTACTAACCTTGGTTGCAGGGGTTAAATGCGACACCAACCTTGGTCACAGGGGTTAATTGTGACACTGAACTTGGACTGCTAGGAGTTGTGGTCTAGGTTTAGTTAATAAATTCTTAAGGTCATCTACCTTGGGAATTTTTCACATAGTCAACAAAATCCATATATAATGCCAGGCTTATGGGACATATACCTTGTCAAACAACACAAACAGGTACTGTTTTCCTAACTAAAGTACTTTTTCTTTTTTTCTTTTTTGTTGGTGTTACTAATTTTGATGCTTACATGATAAATGAGAATAGCAACAAATAAAACGTTTTGTTTTTTAAATAACTATTGCCATTTTTGTTATCCAGTGCCTCTATTACTCTTGTTATTGTTCGATTTGGCTTGAGGAATTATGGGCTATGGGGAAGTAAATAGCAAGCATGGTATTTAACGAAGGTGATAGATATTGTTTTACCTATTTGTTAGCTTATTATATTATTACGTGTTATAGTCTTGTTATTTATATTGTTATTAACTAGTTTTGTTTTTTGTTTTTGGTTATATTTTCTTAAATGAGGAGCTACGAAGCAGCAAACATCAAGTGCATTCGCAAAATGAGGGCAAGATGGAAAAGGCAGCTGGAGAAGAGGCCCAAAGGGAGGCTAAACAAGAAGCATTAAGAAAGAGAGAAGCTATGTTTTAAGCATCATGAAAGGTACGTTTGAAAGGCGTTTTGAAACCAAACTTGATATTGGTAGTCATAGTATTTCTATGTTGTTTTATATGTGCTATTGCTCTCTTTATTTTATCAAACCAAGTATTTCAGAATTTGCACCTTATGCCTTAATTATCGCTTTAATGTTGCTATCTTATTGTTAGTGTTTCTTCTTGCTTCCGATTATTGATCTCCTTTTACTTAGAATTTATGTGAACTCATCATGTATGTCGGATAGGAGTATAAACTTTGTTGCAAATAAATACTGTCTCGTTTATTTTTTCTTCTTTTTGGTTGTGTGTGATTTCTTCGTATTGGAACCGTGAGATTCCGATTATTGATCTCCTTTTACTTCTTAGAATTTATGTGAACTCATCATGCATGTTGGATAAAGCAATGTCAATTGTCTCTCTCTTTTTTCTTGCAATTCATGTAGTGAACTTTTTACTGGGAGTATGGATTGCGTGTGTTTTCTTCATATCGGAACCAAGAGATTCCGATTATTGATCTCCTTTTACTTCTTAGAATTTATGAACTCCTTAATGGGAGTATAAACTTTGCTGCAAATAATTAGTCTCGTTTATTGTTTCTTCTTTTTGGTTGTGTGTGTTTTCTTTGTATTTTGATCTCTTTTTACTTCTTAGAACTTATGTGAACTCGTCATGCGTCTTGGATAAAGCAATGTCAATTACTAGGAGTATGGATTGTGTGTGTTTTATTTGTATTGGAAGTTAAAGATTCCAATCATCTTCTTTTACTTTTTAGAATTTGCGTGAACTCTTTAATGAGAGTATAAACTTCGTTGCAATAATTGTCTCTGGTATTATTTGTCTCCTTATCGGTTGTGTGTGTTTTCGTTGTATTGTCTCCTTGTGCGTTGTGTGTGTTTTCTTTGTATTGGAACCTAGAGATTTCGATTATTCATCTCGTTTTCCTTCTTAGAATTATGTGAACCCATCATGCGTGTTGGATAAAACAATGTCAATCATTTCTCTTTTTATTTCTTACGATTCATGTAGTGAACTCTTTACTGAGAATATAGGTTGTATATTTTTTCTTTGTATTGGAACCGAGAATCCAATAATTCATTTCCGTTTACTTCTTAGAATTTATGTGAACTCCTTAATAGGAGTATAAACTTTATCCTAAACTATTACTGTCTCGTTTTTGCTTGTGTTCTTATGGGTTGTGTGTGTTTTCTTTGTATTGGGATCGAGAGATTCTGATTTTTTTATCTCTTTTACTTTAGAATTTATGTGAACTCTTTAATGGGAGTATAAACTTTGTTGCTGTCTAGTTTTTGTCTCACTTTTGTTGTTTGCAGGAAAAAATTTGTTGGATGCGACCAACCATGCGCAACCATTTTCTTTCTCTCTTATATATATATATAAATATATATATTTTTATCATGTATTGATGTATTTGATATAATGTTGATTTTATAATTGCATATCACTCTCTACGAATTGCTTAAATTTATGGATACATATAGATATTTATGTACACATCATAAATAGTTGCATGTACACCATCGGTGCATACATACGTCATATAGGGATCCATACATACATCAGTATGCACACATGGCATGTTACCAAAAAAAATTGTTTACTATTCTAATAAATCTGTTATTTTTCAATTTGACACATGGAAATATGGGGCTATGGAGAGGTGTTTTTGTAATTTGCAGTTGGAAACACGTTGGATGACAACATAATATGAAACTTCTCCCCAAAAATTCCAATGTACGTAACTTGAATATTTTTATTTTTTTTATATGTTTTGTCTTTGCATCATGAAACTCTTTTGGAAAATTTACTGACCATTCTTTTTCTTTTCGGAACAAGGGCTTTGGAGGGGCTTGTATATTCCAGGATATATACCTCGTGAAGCACCACAAATAGGTATTGTTTTCCTGTTTTCCTTACTAAATTACTTTTTTTTACCAAAAAGTTTAATGTTGTAACACGGACATCTTTAACGTATCAGTGTTTATACTTATACCTTCCTTTTGTTTTGTTGATAATAGCTAGTACCTAATTGTCTCTCTTTTATAACTGCAAATTTTGTCATTTACTTCCATTTACTAAGTTTTGATTATTAGTTGAAATGATATTTTTCGAACTGTATAGTTTTTTATGTGGAGACACTTATCCTTTTCACTGTATAGTGTAGAAGATGTCAGTTCAGTTGATAAACCGAGTTTGTATGCAAATTTAGTGGGTTTTCTTATCTTACGTATTCAAAAAAAGATATTTTCATTTAACTTGTTAGTAGCCTGGTTGCACTCAAGCTTAAACATAACAGAATTCATGCTCAATGCTTTGTTTTAATATATTGATAATATCTACTCAGTTATCGTTTCCTTATTTATTCAAGTTCCTAATTTTGTTGTTTGTTGTTCTAATCCATCTTTTATTTTTCAATTTGACACATGGAATTATGGGATTGCGGAGAGGTGTTTAGCAAGTTGATTAAATAATGGAGACAGGTACTAGTTTTCTTTCTAAAATTAGTATATCTACTTTAGGTTACATGATAGGCCTGATAAAAAGGAAGCAAATTTTATTAGAAAAAAAATTAATTCCTTGGCTAGTTTAGTTTCTAAATGAAGTTAGATTCCTTAATGCTCAATTTGGAAGTGTTACTGATCCTTCATATTGTCTATTAGGAGAACGAGGAGCAAGGACAAATGGCTCATTTTTTAATGTAACAATATTCACGTTATTCACTTATTTTTAATTTTTTGAGATTAGCAATAAATAAAATGTTTTTTTTTTTTGGTTGAATAAGTTTTGCTAATTTTGTTATCCAATGCCTCTAATACTCTTATTATTGTTCAATTTGGCTTGTGGAATTATGAGCTGTGGAGAGGCAAATAGCAAGCATGGTATTTAATGAAGGTGATATGTGTTGTGTCACCTGTTTGTTACCTATAATATTATTATGTAGTTTTGTTGTTTACTATTCTGATGAGTCTGTTATTTTTCAATTCGACACATGGAAATATGGGGCTATGGAGAGGTGTTTTTGTAATTTGCTGTTGGAAACACGTTGGATGACAACATAATAGGAAACTTCTCCCCAAAACTTCCAATGTACGTAACTTGAATATTTTCTATTTTTTTTATATATTTTGTCTTTGCATCATGAAACTCTTTTGGAAAATTTACTGACCATTCTTTTTCTTTTCGGAACGAGGGGCTTCGGAGGGGCTTGTATATTCCAGGATATATACCTTGTGAAGCACCACAAATAGGTATTGTTTTCCTGTTTTCCTTACTAAATTACTTGTTTTTACCCAAAAGTTTAATGTTGTAACACGGACATCTTTAACGTATTAGTGTTTATACTTATACCTTCCTTTTGTTTTGCTGATAATAGCTAGTACCTAATTGTCTCTCTTTTATAACTGTAAACTTTGTCATTTACTTTCATTTACTAAGTTTTGATTATTAGTTGAAATGATATTTTCCAAACCGTACAGTTTTTTGAGTGGGGACGCTTACCCTTTTTACTGTATAGTGTGCAAGATGTCAGTTCAATTGATAAACCGAGTTTCTATGCAAATTTAGTGTGTTTTTTTATGTTCCGTATTCAAAAAATGGTATTTTCATTTACTTTAGTAGCCTGGTTGTACTCAAGCTTAAACATAACAGAATTCATGCTCCATGCTTTGCTTTAATATATTGATAATATCTACTCAGTTATCATTTTCTTATTTATTTAAGTTCCTAATTTTGTTGTTTGTTGTTCTAATCCATCTTTTATTTTTCAATTTAACACATGGAATTATGGGGTTGCGGAGAGGTGTTTAGCAAGTAGATTAAATAATCGAGACAGGTACTAGTTTTCTTTCTAAAATTAGTATATCTACTTTAGGTTTCATGATAGGTCTGATAAATAGGAAGCAAATTTTATTAGGAAAAAAATTAATTCCTTGGCTAGTTTAGGTTCTAAATGAAGTTAGATTCCTTAATGCTCAATTTGGAAGTGTTACTGATCCTTCATATTGTCTGTTAGGAGAACGAGGAGCAAGGACAAATGGCTCATTTTTTAATGTAACAATATTTACGTTCATCACTTCTTTTTAATTTTTTGAGAATAGCAACACATGAAGCGTTTTTTTTTTTTTTGGTTCAATAAGTTTTGCTAATTTTGTTATTCAGTGCCTCTAATACTTTTATTATTGTTCAATTTGGCTTGTGGAATTATGAGTTGCGGAGAGGCAAATAGCAAGCATGAATTTAATGAAGGTGATATGTGTTGTTTCACTTATTTGTTACCTATAATATTATTATGTGTTATAGTTTCTAAGCGCCTTGTCGTTTATATTGTTATTAACTACTTTTGTTTTTGGTTTTTGGTCATATTTTCTTAAATGAGGAGTTACGGAGCGGCAAACAGCTAGTTCATTCGCAAAATGAGGGTTATAAGGAAAGGGTAGTTGAAGAAGAGGTCCAAAGAGAGGCTAAACAAGAAGCATTAAGAAAAAGAGAAGGTACATGTCAAGCATCATGAAAGGTACGTTTGATAGGTTTTTTGAAACTAGACTTGGTATTGGTAGTCATAGTCTTTCTATATTATTTTATATGTGCTAATGGCCCTTTTATTTTATCAAACTAAGTTTTTCAGATTTTGCGCCTCATTCCGAGATTGTAGAACGATCTGTTTGTACTGTAGGAAATGCATGCCAATGTCTTTGGTGGTAATGATGACAATTGGTGGTGGAAAAATGCCATCCAAACATAGTGACATTTTTCTTCCTTGTTATATTGTTTGTCTCTTTTTATTTCTTACAATCCATGCGGTGAACTCCGCACTAGAAGTATCGTTTGTGTGTGTTTTCTTTGTATTGGAACCAAGGGATTCCGATTATTTATCTCCTCTTTCTTAGGATTTATGTGAACTCTTTAATGAGAGTATAAACTTTGTTGCAAATCTCTTTTTACCGCTTAGAATTTATGTGAACTCCTTATTTACCAAACATAGTGACATTTTTCTTACTTGTTATATTGTTTGTCTCTTTTTATTTCTTACAATCCATGCGTGTGTGTTCCGATTATTTATCCAAACATAGTGACATTTTTCTTCCTTGTTATATTGTTTGTCTCTTTTTATTTCTTACAATCCATGCGGTGAACTCCGCACTAGGAGTATCGTTTGTGTGTGTTTTCTTCGTATTGGAACCAAGGGATTCCGATTATTTATCTCCTTTTTCTTAGGATTTATGTGAACTCCTTAATGGGAGTATAAACTTTGTTGCAAATATCTTTTTACCTCTTAGAATTTATGTGAACTCCTATTTTTGTCATTTTTCTTTTTTTTTTCTCTTTTTATTTCTTACAATCCATGCGGTGAACTCCGCACTAGGAGTATCGTTTGTGTGTGTTTTCTTTGTATTGGAACCAAGGGATTCCGATTATTTATCTCCTTTTTCTTAGGATTTATGTGAACTCCTTATTTACCAAACATAGTGACATTTTTCTTACTTTTTATATTGTTTGACTCTTTTTATTTCTTACAATCCATGCGTTGACCTCATTTTACTTCTTAGAATTTATGTGAACTCATCATGCGTGTTGGATAAAACAATGTCAATCGTTTCTCTTTTAATTTCTTACAATTCATGTAGTGAACTCTTTACTGAGAATATAGGCTGTATATTTTTTCTTTGTATTGGAACCGAGAATCTGATAATTCGTTTCCGTTTACTTCTTAGAATTTATGTGGACTCCTTAATAGAAGTATAAACTTTATCCCAAATAATTACTGTCTCGTTTTTTGCTTGTCTTCTTATAGGTTGTGTGTTTTCTTTGTATTGGGATCGAGAGATTCCGATTTTGTTATCTCCTTGTAATTTAGAATTTATGTGAACTCTTTAATGGGAGTATAAACTTTGTTGCTGTCTAGTTTTTGCCTCTCTTTTGTTGTTTGCAGGAAAAAAATTGTTGGATGCGACCAACCATACGCAACAATTTTGTTTTTCTCTTTTATATATATAGTTTTATCATGTATTGATGTATTTGATGTAATGTTGATTTTATAATTGCATATCACTTTCTAAACTCTTTTGGAAAATTTACTAACATCCTTTTTTTTTTTTTTTTTTTTTATAATTTCCGGAACGAGGGGCTATATATACTTATGCCATGTTTATGTATATAAACTTATATATAAACATATATTTATACTTGAAAACTTGACTATGTGAAACTCAACCTTTATCACAGGGGTTAAATGTGACACTCAACCTGGCCGCAGGGGTTAAGTGCGGTACTAACCTTGGTCGCAGGGGTTAAATGCGACACTTAACCTAGGCCGCAGGGGTTAAATGCGGTACTAACCTTGGTTGCAGGGGTTAAATGCGACACCAACCTTGGTCACAGGGGTTAATTGTGACACTGAACTTGGACTGCAAGGAGTTGTTGTCTAGGTTTAGTTAATAAATTCTTAAGGTCATCTACCTTGGGAATTTTTCACATAGTCAACAAAATCCATATATAATGCCGGGCTTATGGGACATATACCTTGTCAAACAACACAAACAGGTACTGTTTTCCTAACTAAAGTACTTTTTCTTTTTTTCTTTTTTGTTGGTGTTACTAATTTTGATGTTTACATGATAAATGAGAATAGCAACAAGTAAAACGTTTTGTTTTTTAAATAACTATTGCCATTTTTGTTATCCAGTGCCTCTATTACTCTTGTTATTGTTCGATTTGGCTTGAGGAATTATGGGCTACGGGGAAGTAAATAGCAAGCATGGTATTTAACGAAGGTGATAGATATTGTTTTACCTATTTGTTAGCTTATTATATTATTACGTGTTATAGTCTTGTTATTTATATTGTTATTAACTAGTTTTGTTTTTGGTTTTTGGTTATATTTTCTTAAATGAGGAGCTACGAAGCAGCAAATATCAAGTGCATTCGCAAAATGAGGGCAAGATGGAAAAGGCAGCTGGAGAAGAGGCCCAAAGGGAGGCTAAACAAGAAGCATTAAGAAAGAGAGAAGCTATGTTTTAAGCATCATGAAAGGTACGTTTGAAAGGCGTTTTGAAACCAAACTTGATATTGGTAGTCATAGTATTTCTATGTTGTTTTATATGTGCTATTGCTCTCTTTATTTTATCAAACCAAGTATTTCAGAATTTGCACCTTATGCCTTAATTATTGCTTTAATGTTTCTATCTTATTGTTAGTGTTTCTTCTTGCTTCCGATTATTGATCTCCTTTTACTTCTTAGAATTTATGTGAACTCATCATGTATGTCGGATAGGAGTATAAACTTTGTTGCAAATAAATACTGTCTCGTTTATTTTTTCTTCTTTTTGGTTGTGTTCTTCGTATTGGAACCGAGAGATTCCGATTATTGATCTCCTTTTACTTCTTAGAATTTATGTGAACTCATCGTGCATGTTGGATAAAGCAATGTCAATTGTCTCTCTCTTTTTTCTTGCAATTCATGTAGTGAACTTTTTACTGGGAGTATGGATTGCGTGTGTTTTCTTCGTATCGGAACCAAGAGATTCCGATTATTGATCTCCTTTTACTTCTTAGAATTTATGAACTCCTTAATGGGAGTATAAACTTTGCTGCAAATAATTAGTCTCGTTTATTGTTTCTTCTTTTTGGTTGTGTGTGTTTTCTTTGTATTTTGATCTCTTTTTACTTCTTAGAACTTATGTGAACTCGTCATGCGTCTTGGATAAAGCAATGTCAATTACTAGGAGTATGGATTGTGTGTGTTTTATTTGTATTGGAAGTTAAAGATTCCAATCATCTTCTTTTACTTTTTAGAATTTGCGTGAACTCTTAATGAGAGTATAAACTTCGTTGCAATAATTGTCTCTGGTATTATTTGTCTCCTTATCGGTTGTGTGTGTTTCCGTTGTATTGTCTCCTTGTGGGTTGTGTGTGTTTTCTTTGTATTGGAACCTAGAGATTTTGATTATTCATCTCGTTTTCCTTCTTAGAATTATGTGACTCATGCGTGTTGGATAAAACAATGTCAATCATTTCTCTTTTTATTTCTTACGATTCATGTAGTGAACTCTTTACTGAGAATATAGGTTGTATATTTTTTCTTTGTATTGGAACCGAGAATCCAATAATTCATTTCCGTTTACTTCTTAGAATTTATGTGAACTCCTTAATAGGAGTATAAACTTTATCCTAAACAATTACTGTCTTGTTTTTTGCTTGTGTTCTTATGGGTTGTGTGTGTTTTCTTTGTATTGGGATCGAGAGATTCTGATTTTTTTATCTCTTTTACTTTAGAATTTATGTGAACTCTTTAATGGGAGTATAAACTTTGTTGCTGTCTAGTTTTTGTCTCTCTTTTGTTGTTTGCAGGAAAAAATTTGTTGGATGCGACCAACCATGCGCAACCATTTTCTTTCTCTCTTTTATATATATATAAATATATATATTTTTATCATGGATTGATGTATTTGATATAATGTTGATTTTATAATTGCATATCACTCTCTACGAATTGCTTAAATTCATGGATACATATAGACATTTATGTACACATCATAAATAGTTGCATGTACACCTACGGTGCATACATACGTCATATAGGCATCCATACATACATCAGCGTGCACACATGGCATGTTACCAAAAAAAATTGTTTACTATTATATTAAGTCTGTTATTTTTCAATTTGACACATGGAAATATGGGGCTATGGAGAGGTGTTTTTGTAATTTGCTGTTGGAAACACGTTGGATGACAACATAATAGGAAACTTCTCCCCAAAAATTCCAATGTACGTAACTTGAATATTTTCTATTTTTTTTATATGTTTTGTCTTTGCATCATGAAACTCTTTTGGAAAATTTACTGACCATTCTTTTTCTTTTCGGAGCAAGGGGCTTTGGAGGGGCTTGTATATTCCAGGATATATACCTCGTGAAGCACTACAAATAGGTATTGCTTTCCTGTTTTCCTTACTAAATTACTTGTTTTTACCAAAATGTTTAATGTTGTAACACGGACATCTTTAACGTATCAGTGTTTATACTTATACCTTCCTTTTGTTTTGTTGATAATAGCTAGTACCTAATTGTCTCTCTTTTATAACTGCAAATTTTGTCATTTACTTCCATTTACTAAGTTTTGATTATTAGTTGAAATGATATTTTCCGAACTGTATAGTTTTTTAAGTGGAGACACTTACCCTTTTCACTGTATAGTGTGGAAGATGTCAGTTCAGCTGATAAACCGGGTTTGTATGCAAATTTAGTGGGTTTTCTTATTTGACGTATTCAAAAAAAGATAAATCATTTTAGCCTCGTCCACTTCTCCAATGACTTTGTCTGATAAATCATTTTGTTACAATTACATGCAAGTCTACTTTTATGCGCACTGTCAATTTTGAAGTTTAAATTCGGAATAGTCAACTTGATCAAATTGTGTTTCTTGTTTCCTTCTCTTGCAGTTTCCCTGCTGCATTTCTTTCCTTTTTTTTTTTTTTTATTGTTAATCAGGTTAAATCAAGGAGATGTACACAACATCCTTAAATTTATAGTACCGATATTTCCATAGATACTAAATTTTATTTTTCCCCCTCCTTGATCAGGTTTAGGATGTTCTTGAGTCCAGGGTACCCATATGAGGACATGTTGCAGATGTACCATAATACAACGGGCCTTACAATGTGTAAATATTTCAAACGTTTCAACTTGGCATCTCTCTACGCCGATTACATGGACACCATCGGTGTTCCCGGTTTCTACTGCGGCCCCAATTATTTTTCACTACTTGATCTGCGCAACTTTGCCACCTCTCAGGTTGCCTCTCTTCTTTGCTTTACATGCTCTAATATAAGAAAAAAATTAACCAATTAGCGAAGTGAATTCACTAATTAAACAAAAATATGAACATGTTCTCAATTGTTGATTTGTGCTTAATTATTGGAAATGACAGGTGAATTACATCCTAGGCAATAACCCCGTGAAAATGAGCTATGTAGTGGGCTATGGCAAGAACTTTCCAAGGCATGTCTATCACCGTGGCGCGTCGATACCCAGCGACAACAAGTACTACTCGTGCACCGGCGGCTATGTGTGACGTGACACACGTAATCCTGATCCTCACAACATCACAGGCGCTATGGTTGGTGGCCCGGACCAGGTTGATCGGTTCAACGACAAACGCAGCCACTATATCAACGAGCCGTTAATGGCGGGCAACGCGGGGCTGGTTGCTGCACTCGTGTCTCTCACAGAAAATGGTGGTAGTGGCATAGACAAGAACACCATGTTCTCAGCAATTCCACCACTTAGTCCACCAAGCCCATCACCACCACCACCATGGAAGCCATAATCAGTTTTTCATAAGATCTACAAAACTCCTAATAACAGTTTTTCATAATCACCACCACCACCACGAATAACAGTTTTTCATAAGATCTACAAAACTCCTAATTAGGGATGATAGAGAAACCATTGAAACTTGTCAAGAGACAGGCAACAGAGAAACCTCATAGTGCCATAAGTTTGGTTGGTGGTAGACTATTGTGCAGCTCTTGTCAAAGTGTTGGGGATTTTTTTTTTTTACTTAAATTTTTTTTTTTGGTTAGGAATAAGCAAGCCACCTACCTAAATTATTCCAACGGACAATACAATGAGCAACTCCTTAAGAAATTCCGGAAACCAAAAAAAAAAAAAAATCAAAAAAAATCAAAAGAAAAAAAAAAGTGGATTCAACCCAAAATTTGATCGCCTAAAGCTTTGATTTCTTTTTCGTTCTTTTTTTGTTTTGTTGTGTTTTTTTTTAGAATGAATTCCAGCATATACACACACACACAATAATAGTAAAATTACTGCTCGATCATGTTGATATATATTATATATGTGCAATGATGGATCCATACGTTTGCTTTATGTTAATTAATTTTTTTGAGGGATATGTTAGTTGGTGTCTAATAATCATTTCCATGTCTTTGCTGCTCCAACGTAGTTTCATGTTAATTAAATTTTTTTTAGGGATATGTTAGATAAATTTTTGTTTATAGGAAAACTTACGTGCACTATGCAAATTACATAAAATATATTTGAGTATACTTGAGTTGGTAATTGGGGAGTAATATGTGAAAATTGAAGAATTTAGAAGTCTATAATATTTTGGGCAATTCAAAAATGATTTCGGGCAATTAAGAGGTAATACCTGTACTATTTGAGAATATATGGGATGCTTTTCAATTTTTTAAGAATTTCTAATACAATGCAAAATCAAATAATATTTTGTATAACAATAATAAAATACATATGGTGCACTAAACATGTCCTTATACAGATATTTTATTAAACTTACCAGCTACACACCAGTTAATAATATGTTTTAGTTCAACTTTTTGTGCCGTCGTACTCCTGTCTTTTTCCTACCTTCTGATTGGCTCTTGAGAAATAAATAATGTACATGTACAAGATAAATGGCTTTAATGCTTTATGGGACTGGTCCTTGCATTTCTTGTATTTACAAAGTTTGGGCCCTTCCCTATTTATGTACAACATACAAAGAGAGAGACTTATACCAAACATATTAAAAACAATGTTAAGGAACATATTGATATTTAATATCACTTACTAATAAAGTATAGGTCTCGAAATATAAGGTTCCCCAATGAGATTTTCCTCTCTTTTTGTGTATTGTTTAACATCACTATTGTCATAAAGTATTTTTCATGTATTAAGTATTATTTCGTAGTTGTACTAATAATTTTTTTTAGAGGGAAGAAAAAATAAAGAAATAAAAAGAAAACAAATTTGTACTATGTAGGTCCATCTTCTTAATTGGTTGCTTGGTACCACTCTTTTAGCTAGATTTATCTTCAACTACCACATGAATTTTAGCATAAGGTGAAGGAAACGTTGCTTTATTATTTTAAGGACAATAGAGACAGGCAATGCAAAAATTTAAAGAAAAAAAAAATCCACATGATGATGATGTGGCCTGATTAAAAGAACTATTTATTCTTTTAAATACATGTAAAAAATAACACGACACGATAGAAGAGAGAACATAAAAAATTAAAAAGCTATGACCAATTTTTTAAGTGTCACCTTTTTTTTTTTTTTTTTTTTTGTGTGTGTGGAATGTAGTGAATGGCCATTAATCGTTAAATCACATCATAACTTTTCATTGGACTAGGTTGCTTTAGATTTCTAGTGCATTCAAAATGAATGAAATAAATTTTGAAATCTTATGTTAGTCCTGCCTTCTAAAAATTAGTAGGGACACCACAATAATGTAGTAGTTTATTCGATTATCATTTAGGTCCAATCCAAATTATTATAATTAATTTTGTAAGTAATACATGAATGAGCAGGTTACCCTACTCAGAGTCTAAAAATTTAGGTAATCTTCTAGCTTACTATTGCGAATAGCAAGAGCCAGGGTCCAGAGGAGCAACTCTTCCTGGTCCGGCTACCGGATCAACGGTAATTCCTCTTTGATTCAACAAATACCTGAAATGCACTAGCCTTCCTGTGACCTCCCTCGGATCTTTGGCCAGCTTATGGTAAGGTGTCCATAGCCGCTCTTTAAAACAATATCAAAAAACAAGACGTAAGAAAAATCTATATTTTGTTGGCATAAGATTCCTGGTAAAACACAAAAAATGCAACAATGCAAGTACCTGCAGCAGTTGCAGCACGGGGCCATATGGTTTGTTGAATATCGGAAGAATCGATGTGTTCACCCCACATGCAAACCTCACCCCCGATAACTAGATTTTGTTGGCTTGGATTTGTGATGTTTTCAAGTGGTTCATTTGAATAGAAACCTTGCCATTCAGCATCTAAATGGTCCAAATACCACTTGTCTTGGTTACTCAATATGCACCTCAACCCGGCTGCCACTGCTTTCTTAGCGACACCGCTCCCAAGCCTGCCATTAAAGTATCAAGTGCACATAAATTCGTGACAATAGTTCTGGATTTTAGAGAGTTTAATTAATGTACCAGTTGTGCACCACGGTCTTGCGGCTCAATCTATTGCCAAAGTTATTGAACGTCTCTTCCCTGTAAAATTTTTTATATGAGTAGATAAGATGTAAAACTAATGTCTTTCTCTTTTTTTCTTTCTTTTTTTTTTAACTGAAAAACATTGCACGTAAGTTTCATACCAGTTAACAATTTCATATCCATAAGACAGAGCTATATTTTGCGCTCTCAAGACAAAGTATTCGTACGCTTCAGATCCATTAATACCATGCTCTCTTAGCCTACACAACATGATAGGCGATAAGCAATGAAGTTTCGGTTAATTTGTCTTCCTTGAAACTTGAATTCTAAAAGGCTATGAGAATTAGAGTACAATCTTCTCTGGATAATGCGAAAGGGTAAAAAAAATGAATGAAAAAACTGTTTAAAGAAACTAAATATGACCACTTCAACCGCCTTTACCAGGCCAGCTAGCTAAAATTTGTTTAGAAGCGGCTGTGATACTGAAGAAAATGAAACTTTAGATTGATTTTACCATTTTTTTATGCGAGGAGTGGTTGTCCAGCAACCTGAAAATTCGGAGACAATTGTAAAAGGTTGACATTGTTTTGAGAATACAAATTGGATAAAAAAGTTTTACATTTAGTCAACTCATATGCTAACAACATTATTTAACATTTTGACAATAGTTCTTTCAACATATCTGATACCAGTCAAGATATCATTTGGATAGTTTATGCACTTACTTGTATCAACTTCGTCACCTCCCAAGTGAACGAACTTAAATTTAAAGATCTTCATAAAGTCTGAAACACAAGAAAATTAAAATAAGAAGAAGAAAAAACAAGAATAATAGACAGAGATACATCTAATTGTATTTGACATTCAGGAGTATGATGTCTGTGAAAAATGAGAATAGACAAGATTTTACCTGAAAGAATTCCACTGATTACTTTGAAGGTGAATTCATTGCTAACATCAAGTGGTTATTGGCACGTCTTTGAAGGCCACAGCAAAGGGTAACCAATCCCCCTAACATTAAGACCATTGGCTAATTTAAACAACTTGATGCAAAGGGTAACTTATGCAAGCTTATGAATTTGAGTTTGTGCGTCTTCTTTTCAAGGACAATTTAGTTCTCTTTTTTAATAAAATGTCATTTACATTATGCAGAAATAGGTTATTTTAGTTGTTTTTAGCGCTGTTCTTTGATGCAACAGAAACATAAGTAGGTATATTTAAGTTGAAAAATACCATGAATGAGCATGTCCTGGTACATCAATTTCAGCCAATACGTTAATTCCTCGTCTTTCAGCATAGCTGCAAATATCTAAACAAAATATTAGAACTAAATAAGAATGGTAACATACATACACACGAACAAATTTATACATATACAAAATAGAAAGAAGACAAAAATCACTTGCCTCACAGTTTCTTTGGCATCTTCTATGGTATATCTTTCTGATTCAGAATAAGCACCATTCCAGAGTTTCGGATATGAAGGTATCTCCAATGGAAAAGACTGTGAATCTACGATATGCCAGTGCAACACATTCTGTTTATTTGAGGTAAAGAAAGGATTGGGGATGGCAGATCAATATGTTAACTAAAGCTTCACCTCAGTTTTGCAAGGTTTTTGAAAAGAATCCGAAAGTCCAAAGAGGTTAAAAGTGTACCAACTTTGCGTAGGACATGGAATCAATTACTTCCTTTATCACCGGCAGTGGCAAATAATGTCAAGATGTATCTGCACATAATCAATTGATTTGCAAGATTACATCATGAATTCATTTGAAAACTTTGTTTACGAAGCATCCAACTTTGGTTACGCAATATTCTATGCCATAAGCATTACAAGTCTGTGGATGCATAGGATGACAACAAGTTCCGCTTTAGGCCTCATTTGGTAGAAGGAAATGGTGGAAGGAGCTATCTTCGGGACGGGTGGACAGGTTATTGAAACATTGAATTTCAAGCAACATATATTAAATTCCCTATAAGAAACAGAGAAGGGGGTTGAACTTGTACTTTAAAACTAACTATAACACACATCATGTGGGGGAAAAAAAAAATAAGGAAAACTAGTAAGACATTGATCAATGAACAGAGAAATGAACGAAGCATATCCGACGTATATCTCCTTCTTTTTTTTTTTCTCTTTAAATGTTGAAATATACCCCTTCCCTTTTGATGAAAATATTGGTCGAATATACACATGAAGTCATAAAAGAAAATTAAAAGCATGAAGAAACAGTTGAGACATAAATGTATGGAAAGAAATTACATGAAAGGAATCACTCTGACCTATCAAAAGGCCTCTATAAGAGAATCTGGGTACATCAATAATGGTCCATGGTACCATATGAACTTCAAGTGTCTTTGTCTTAACGTTAAATCGGCACAACTGGCTGAATGTCTGCAATATTTTTGTGCCCAAATTGTAAATAATTAATCACAAATAGTCTTTCCTCTGAATGTTAAACAAACACAGAAAGAGAAAAATTTACCTGCAATCCATGTAACACTCCGTAAATCGTCTTTGCCTGCATTTTTCATTTCAAGTAAGGTTAACATTATTGTTCAACTGTTGCGTCGTGAGAATTGAGGCAGAGAAGGTAGTTCAGCTTATGCATTTTCGTTGATTACAGAGCATTGCATCAAATTAAAAGTACAAAAGAAACAAAAATTTTAGGCAAAACTTACGGTAGAAAGCATACTTTTACTTTTACCGTACTAGTAAATATTGTTGTTTTTGCCGATAGATTAAGATTGTAAGGTATCATGTGTAAATATTCCAGATTTACAAAAATTAACAAATGAAAAATGAAAAGGGCGGAAAGAAGAAGCTTTAGAATTAAGGACAACAACAGACCAAAGTACAATCAAGTCAAAGAGAAAATAAATAATTGATAAAAGTAGTTCATAAATGTAGACTCTGACATTGACTAAAATGTAATATTAATGTATGAAATTATATGTAAGTAGAAAGGAAGATAAGCAGTAGGTGGAACAAACGAAGCTAGCATATGAAGAGAAAAAAAAAAAAAAAAAAAAAAAAAAAAAAAAAAAAAAACCTCAAGAGATGCATAGACAGGATTCCCCAAGTGATCAGGTGAAGGAATTGACAACTTGTACCACTCGTCTACTCCACATCTTAACTGCAACAACATCAACAATAACCTCTTCACCATTTCGTTTATTGCTACAATTTGAGTTATATTGCTTGTAAATGTACAAATTTAATTAAGGACAAAATATAAGTTTGTTATTTAAAAAAAATAAGAAAAATTAATTCAGAAGAAAAATAAGAAAAAGTACAAGCAGTGGAGGGGAAAAAAAAAAGAAAAGAAAAAAAAAAAAAAAGAAAGAAAGAGGAAAATGTGGGTAGGGAGTGCCTCTTGATCAATGGAAGAAACGACAACGTTTAATCCCAGAAGAAGGGAGGAAGAAGAGTTGAGGAAGTGGGTAGGAGGATAAACGACGTGATCGAGTTGGATGAGGGAGAGGAGTCTGGAGAAGGCGTCGCGGAGAATGCCGGAAACGTCGTCGTATTTGGTGGAGACATGGAAATCCTTTGGTATGCTCAGAACAGCATTACTACTACTACCATGGCTGACTTCTTTAGGAAGAGGCCATATTTGAATATGCAGCTTATTATTTCCTGCTGAGCCTTTAACAACATTCACCACTTGAACCACTACCACAACTACATACCATAACAATACCAGTCTATCATTTGGGATTTTCCTTGCCATTCCAATAAACAAAAACAAAACACAATTTAAAGAATTGAAACAAGAAATGTTGCTTATACATGTACATGTATATGAATATATATATATATATATACACACACACACACGAAGATGAAGATGAAGATGAAGATGAGGCAGCCAAGATCAGAGAGAGAGAGAAGGAAGAAAGCAACGGAATGGGAAAGGGAAGGTAATCTGTGAAGGAGTTGTGTGGGCAGGTAGCTGGATATTTGGATTGATTTAATTGCCTTCATGGAGTACTTTTATATATATTTATATATAAATATTATTTTCTTCTCTTTTTGGAGTTTGTGACTTGTGACTGAGAGAGAAACGGGAGGGAGAGAGAGAGAGTGAGAGAGAAAGGGGAGGGAGAGAGAGAGAGAGAGAGAGAGAGTAGATACAGCACAATGGCTTTTCACTGGTGATTTTATTTCTACACTCTCGTTTAGAGAGAGAGAGAGAGACAACATTTATAAACCGGGCAGCGTGGCTTATCATTTCATGTGTTGTGTTTTATAAGGTTGTAAAGATCCAGACAACTTTTCCTTCAATAATTTGTAACACCCCATAATAGAGGTAGGTTGTTATTTTTCGACAATTAATAGTCCCTGGCATCTAGCATCGGTTTGTCAGTTTATTAGGCTTTGTACATTGTCATTGTGAGCTAATTAAACGAAGTAAAATGTGTACTGATTCATAGGTATCAGTGCTTGAAAACATGGATGAGAAAGTTTACAACACGATCTACGGCTACCTGAAACCAGTGGTATACCAAGAGAATAGTTTCATTATTCGAAAGGGAGAACCACTTGATTTGATGCTTTTCATCACGCAAGGCGTTGTGTGGAGCTTCGGAAGTAGTTCTAGCCCCATGGAGCGTCTTGAG
>CM046377.1:4768802-4807050 GCA_025413485.1 Ficus microcarpa | reverse complement strand
TTGTAAAAAGCTCTTACTTCATTACTCTTGAAAATACTTGTCTAAAATCATCACTTTCTTTACTTCTTGGAAAAATGTGGAATTTCAATTCTAAACTCTTAAAAATTCCACTTCTCTTGACAAAAATCTTATTTTCCCTTTTTACTTGGAAAATTTCATTTTTCTCTTTAACTTGAGAGCTTTGGGTGAATAATCCCAAAAACTCTAAAAATTCATTTTCTTAAAACGGAACTTCATAAAATCATTACGGACTGAAAATCGCCATTGGAAGATTTTCGTAGTCAAAAAACATTTTAGAGATACTTTGCATTTTTCTAGAAAACGTTTTTGTAAACCAAGTGCTGGAAATTCTCGGATTCCCTGAGCACTCTTCGTAAAAACAACCAAGATTAAAAATCCGTTCATTATCTGAAAAACTTGCCTTCACGAAAGTTGTAGCTATCGAAAAATTCTAAAACTTTCATGTTTTACACAAAACCCAGTTCTGGCTAGATCAGTACCAGTTTTCGTTTGAATGTGGGTGATCCTGAAAAACGGAGTGAAACTGGCTCAGGAGTTAGCCACGGGTTTTCATAAAAATGAAGGCCTTTGGAGCCTTATTTTAAGATTCTGTCACGTTGCTCTCTAGTAAAAGTTGTTCCGAACAACTTTCATGTTTTAACTTTTAACCCGTTCGGCCTCTAAGGGCCTGATATTTTCTCTTTCCCGAAACTGGCCAGTTTCGACTCCGAAATGGCAGTTTCGGTTGTTAATCCGGTTTTACGTCTTAGTTCGCGGATTCTAACTCGACCGATCACATCGGGAGCTTAAACATAAATCAAGCAACGTGTCTAACGTCCCATGCATACATTATTGCCCATCCTTCACGCCCATGCAGCCCACAAAACGTCCTTGGCTGCATGGTGTTCTATCCTTGCATCATTCATTAAACTAGCATCACACACAACCTTATACAAGCAGCCATACATCCACTGCTTGGCAGATTTTGTGACCAAAATTTAGGGGACTTAAATAACACATCTAGCATGCATCTAGTCATATTTCAAGCATAAAATCATGCAATCAAATCACCACAAATAAGCCAACCAAACCCTAATCCCTATCAAGCACATACACCAAATCAAGGGCTGAAAAAAAAGGAGATGGACTTATGTTCTTACAAACCCATCTTAAACCATCATAAAAATGCTTATCTTGAGCTTAAATCCAAGATTAGTTTAAGATGTTACCTTAACCCAAGTTAGGGTTTGAAAATCCCATTTTTCTTCTTGGCTTGCTCACCCACGGATTTGGCTCCTCCATGGGATCCGAAATCCTCCTCTTGGCTCACGGATTTTTGCAAGAAAAATAGGAATCCAATAACTTGTTGTTAGCTTCTTTCTTGCTCATCAAAACCGAGCTTTACAAGATGAGAAATCTAAGTTTTTCTCTTACCTTTTTCCTTCTCCATGCTCACGGATTTTTGGCTCCAAGAAGCACCAAAAATCTTCTCTTAGTTCCTCTTGCTAGAACCGAACTTATCACATGGTTTAGCCCTCAAGATTTTCCAGATTTTCTTCCTTTCTTTCACTCTCCAAACTCACGGATTTGCTGCCCCAAAATGAGTCTCCATGGCTCACAAAAACTCTCTTGATTCTCCCTTAGAAAAGCCGAAGAACACATGCACAAGCCCTCTTGATTTTTTTTCCAGATTTCTTCTTCTCTTTCTCCCTCTCTCTCCCACGGTTTTCTCTTGAAAACTGGCAGCCCTTAGTTGCTTGTTGGGTTGCCGAAAGTCATGGGGAAAAGGGAGGGTTGATGTCTTGCTTTTCTCCTCAAAAGTAGCTTTATGTCAAGTCTATTCCATCTCCTAGCTGCAGCTGAAACTCCAAGGGAGAGAATGGTTGCTTGCTGCCGAAAATGAAGGGGAAAAGGAGGGGGACAAGCAGCTGATTTTGTGGAGAAAAGAGAGGAGTAGTTGGCTTGCATTTGTTGGCTTTGTTGACCCACCTTTTTCCCTTAAAAAAGGGCTTTATCCCATGCCTTCTTCTCCCTTTGTGTGCAGCCGAATCTTGAAGGAGAAATGGGGCCTTGTGTCCGGATTTTTATTGAAGAAAAGAGGGAGTAGTTGGCTCAAGGAAAAGGAGATGTGGTGGTTGGTTACTTTTCCTTGGGCTTTATGCCTTGTCTTTCTTTTCCATCTTTTCTCATGCTTTTGTGCTTTCTTTTCCTTGTTTTCTTTTCTCTCATGTTGCCGAACTTTATGGGGAAGCCAAGGGCCATTGTGTCCGGATTTTGGGGAGAGAATCACATGCTCATTTGGTTAGTGTCACAAGCATGGACTTGTCCTTGACTTGGTTGGAATTGGAAGACCATTTGGTTACCAAAACTAAACCATTTCCTTTCCATTTCTTCTAGTTGTTAGCCGGCCATCAAGGGGAGAATGGGGGCTGTTGATGGCTGAAATTAGGAGAGCCAAGTGGCATCCTTTGGGTGATGGAGAGGGCTCCACACCTCACCAACTTAGTTCACACTTATTCCCTTAAAATAAGGGTCTTGTTTGCCATTTTTCCTCTTCAAAATTAATTCATTTCCTTTCCTTTGTGTCACACAAATATTAAAATATTGTGCTCCATAATTTTGATCCAAAATTCATCCTTGTAAAATTGAACCGAAAACTTTCTTTCTCCAATTTTTCGGAGACCTTTTTGCCCTTTAAACTTGATTCGGTATGCTTGATTTCTAGGGTGGTTTTTTACGGCTTATTTTTGCTTTCTTGACCATAGAAAGCTTTTTGCAGTCTCTTCTTACACTGCATTTCATCATTTTTCGAGATCAACATTTTTGACCCGTCCTTGGTCAACCTTTGACTTTTTGGTCAACCCTTTGACTTTTTTGGTCAATGTTGACTTTTTTAAAATTTCATCATTTTTCATTCTTTTTCTTTCATTTTCGTCCTTTTTGACTCAAAATGCCGTTTACCAACCTCGGCATTTTTTTCCGACTCTCATAGCCGGTTTAAAAGAAAATTCTAACCTTGGCTAATAAAATTACGAATTTCACATGTGATTCATAATTTTTCATGAAAACACCTCATAAACATAACATGCGGACTTTTAATTTCTAATAAAAAGAGAAATCTTAAGTCCATGAAAATTCCGGGTATTACAGCCTCCCCCGTGTAGGCCGTCAAGGGTAGCATACATAGCTAGTAATTAGATCGAGAACATTTTCAGACATTGTGCCTCTGAATGTTCTGGAATGACCTTCTTCATGATCATCATACACATGTGATTTGATTTCTTCCACCTTTCCATATCCCTCTTTTCATCAAATGTACTTTTATCTATAAGATGTGTAGGAGAATCAACCCTTAACGCAAGGTCGACATCCATAACTCCGAAAACTGTCAAGAGGTTCTCTTGCCACAACTTGAAGTTAGTGCCATTTAGCATTGGAATAGAGTTGATATTGGTAGTAATATTAGTAGGAGTTTTATGCTATATTATTAATTTCACTAATTAATAATTAATTAATTATTACTAAAAATTAATTAATAAACTTCAAAATTTTTAAATTCTAACTTTGTCTTGATATTTGGACGGTTGGATTTTAGTAATAATTAATTAATTATTAATTAGTGAAATTAATAATTCAAACACAATCTTAAATCAGTCACTTTCTAAACCTGTTAGATGAGGTAATGCCAGAAGTATTTTTAACGGAAACGTAATTAATATTTACTAATAAACTCATATATTATAATTATTAATATAAATACAATAATATTTGTTATTAAATCACACATTATGGTTAGAATAATATTGTGGATTATCATTATAGTGATACAAACAATACGTTATAGTATCAATTATGATAATCATTAATATTAACTCGATTTATAGTTTGTTAAGAGTTAATAAAGTTAATTAACTTAATATGTAATTTATAGTATTGTTTGTTAATAAAAATAGAGCTTTTGGATTTCATAATAGTTAGAATAACTTTTAATTAGTTTACAGATTCCTTAGATGGCTGAAGTACCAACATATATTATTACTTGTATGTTCCTAAGAAAATTTTCTTTAATAATGTAATGACAAGAACTTGTAAAATTCTGAAATCATATATAAAATTTTCTTTATGGGCCAAAAATATTAGTATGACGAAGAAAAACATGAGAAGGATACTAAAGAGCAACAAGCAGAGCTGTGGATGGAAAATAACAAGATCCCTGATGACATGAGGTCGAAGATCACTCAATCGAAGATCACTCAATACGTAAGATTGAGTGATCTTCGACCTCATGTCATCAGGGATCTTGCTATTTTCCATCCACAGATATCTGAGTAGTAGTAATAAGGAACAATCTTACGAAACACCCATAAATAAATATTAGAAAGGGAACAATTAATGAGATAGATTTAGCCCAAGTAAAAACTCTAGTGATTCTATTTGCTTTGGGCACATTATTAAAATGAAATCATTAATTCACTTTCTAATAATTTAGACACAAAGTAGACCATTTGATTACGATTAAAAGCATTTTCAAATTGTCCAAGTTGCATGAGATTTTGACCCAGACCAATTATTGCTCGACGGAGAAGGCTATAGCCTTCAAAGAACGAGCAAATATTTAGAATACCTTAAATCACTATCCGGAAGGCATTTTTGATACGAAGTTGACCATTGGAATGCTATTTAGAGCAAGATTTAATGATTTAAAATTCTATAAATTCATATATAACCCGAAAGCCTATAGCCATCCCTAGTGAGAGAAAATTGGTCCGACGCAATATAGAGGGAAGAATTAAGAACAAAATGAAAGAATGGAGGAATATGGGTCATTTATTTGAATATTGCCCAACCAACCTAGCCTCGGTGTGCTATGCAAATAATTTCAACAGGAATAACAATCCATATTCCAACACCTACAACCCAGGGTGGAGGCAGCATCCAAATTTCTCTTGGGCAAATCAAGGAACCGGTTCTTCAGCAGGGCCAAGCAAACCAACACACCCACCAGGTTTTCAACAGCATCAATACCAAAGGCAACAACCTCAAAAGCAATTAAATTCTATTAAGGCATTGCTCAAAGAGTATATGGCAAAGAATGATGCAATAATTCAAAACCAATCAGCCATTATTCAGAGTCACTAAATATGTATTTTAATCCTGCTCACAAGGTTCGATGGTAATCTAAAAAATAGATACTCTAAAAGATCCAGGGGTACAAGTTTTATGATCTTACTAAAAAAGGGAGAAATTATGTCATTTTTTGCCACCTCGTCACTACAGTTGCAAGATTAGACTCTTGCGGAATTTGGTTCGGTCGTACATGTGGTGAACCATCTTCTAGTTTCTAATTCTAAATCTTGCAACTGTAGTGACTAAGTTGCAACAAGTGTTAAATAAAATCCTTTAATTTTCATTTTAGGGGTATCCAAAAAGACCTAGATCATGTTGTCAGTTGATTTGCCTTTGTTCATAATACCCATACAAGACATCAAAATCAGAATTTTTTTGGACAAGTTCGTTATTGTCTTTATAGATGATATCTTGATTTATTCAAGATCAAAGGAAGAGCATGAGGAGCCATTCTGCTTCCTTGTCTACCTTTGTTAGTGCTATAAACTTAGTTGTTTGGCAGAAAGGAAAAACATGACCTTCACAGATATGATTAATTCTATGCTTTTAAATGCTAGATTGCCAAACAATTTGTGGGGGGAGGCCTTACTTATTGCATGTCATGTTCATAATAGATGTAAATAATTTTTTAAGTCAAAATATGGAAAAAAAAAATAATTTTTAACTTCAAATCATGAAAAATTAAATAAGATTTATATTATATATTTTTTTCACAATACATTTTAATTTTTTACATGGTATCTTATTTCATTTGCAATGAAACGAGCACCTTGGATAGTGGTCAAAATTACAGGAAGTCAAAATTACAATTGTGAGATTGAGAGCACCATTCGGAACAGACTGTGCTGGAGGTCCCACGAAGAAAAAAAAAAAAAACCCCCAATAAGAAAAAGGGAGAATAAGTTGTCAGAGCCAATATAGACCCAATATAGTAATTTCAGATTTTGTTTTAATTACGTTATATATATTTTTTATTACAATACATATTTCACTGAGAATGGAAGTCTTTTCTTATATAAATAAATAATAATAATTATAATAATATTGGTGTTAATTTGGTATAATTCGATGGAGGTGGTTTTTAGGTTGATATCATCTCTTCACCTATTTAAATGAATGAAAATGGTAGAATTTGTTTGCATATTTTAGAATCAGCTTCCTTCAACCACTAGTTTGTAACGTACGTAATTATCGTAGTAAATTAGTCCAAATACGTTACACACAAAAAAACAAACGGGAAAATTAATAGTATGACACCAATTAATTACCAAACCAAGAACTAATTGATTAGATAAGCAACTAAACAACAACATTGCAGTAGTAGTAGTTGTAGTTGAAGGAAAAGTTGTCTGGATCTTTACAACCTTATAAAACACAACACATGAAATGATAAGCCACGCTGCCCGGTTTATAAATGTTGTCTCTCTCTCTCTCTCTAAACGAGAGTGTAGAAATAAAATCACCAGTGAAAAGCCATTATGCTGTATCTACTCTCTCTCTCTCTCTCTCTCCCTCCCCTTTCTCTCTCAGTCACAAGTCACAAACTCCAAAAAGAGAAGAAAATAATATTTATATATAAATATATATAAAAGTACTCCATAAGGCAATTAATCAATCCAAATATCCAGCTACTGCCCACACAACTCTTCCAGATTACCTTCCTTTCCATTCCGTTGCTTTTTCTTCTCTCTTCTTGTCTTGGCTGCCTCATCTTCATCTTCATCTTCATCTTCGTGTGTGTGTGTGTATATATATATATATATTCATATACATGTACATGTATAAGCAACATTTCTTGTTTCAATTCTTTAAATTGTGTTTTGTTTTTGTTTATTGGAATGGCAAGGAAAATCCCAAATGATAGACTGGTATTGTTATGGTATGTAGTTGTGGTAGTGGTTCAAGTGGTGAATGTTGTTAAAGGCTCAGCAGGAAATAATAAGCTGCATATTCAAATATGGCCTCTTCCTAAAGAAGTCAGCCATGGTAGTAGTAGTAATGCTGTTCTGAGCATACCAAAGGATTTCCATGTCTCCACCAAATACGACGACGTTTCCGGCATTCTCCGCGACGCCTTCTCCAGACTCCTCTCCCTCATCCAACTCGATCACGTCGTTTATCCTCCTACCCACTTCCTCAACTCTTCTTCCTCCCTTCTTCTGGGATTAAACGTTGTCGTTTCTTCCATTGATCAAGAGGCACTCCCTACCCACATTTTCCTCTTTCTTTCTTTTTTTTTTTTTTCTTTTCTTTTTTTTTTTCCCCTCCACTGCTTGTACTTTTTCTTATTTTTCTTCTGAATTAATTTTTCTTATTTTTTTTAAATAACAAACTTATATTTTGTCCTTAATTAAATTTGTACATTTACAAGCAATATAACTCAAATTGCAGAAATAAACGAAATGGTGAAGAGGTTATTGTTGATGTTGTTGCAGTTAAGATATGGAGTAGACGAGTGGTACAAGTTGTCAATTCCTTCACCTGATCACTTGGGGAATCCTGTCTATGCATCTCTTGAGGTTTTTTTTTTTTTTTTTTTTTTTTTTTTTTTCATATGCTAGCTTCGTTTGTTCCACCTACTGCTTATCTTCCTTTCTACTTACATATAATTTCATACATTAATATTACATTTTAGTCAATGTCAGAGTCTACATTTATGAACTACTTTTATCAATTATTTATTTTCTCTTTGACTTGATTGTACTTTGGTCTGTTGTTGTCCTTAATTCTAAAGCTTCTTCTTTCCGCCCTTTTCATTTTTCATTTGTTAATTTTTGTAAATCTGGAATATTTACACATGATACCTTACAATCTTAATCTATCGGCAAAAACAACAATATTTACTAGTACGGTAAAAGTAAAAGTATGCTTTCTACCGTAAGTTTTGCCTAAAATTTTTGTTTCTTTTGTACTTTTAATTTGATGCAATGCTCTGTAATCAACGAAAATGCATAAGCTGAACTACCTTCTCTGCCTCAATTCTCACGACGCAACAGTTGAACAATAATGTTAACCTTACTTGAAATGAAAAATGCAGGCAAAGACGATTTACGGAGTGTTACATGGATTGCAGGTAAATTTTTCTCTTTCTGTGTTTGTTTAACATTCAGAGGAAAGACTATTTGTGATTAATTATTTACAATTTGGGCACAAAAATATTGCAGACATTCAGCCAGTTGTGCCGATTTAACGTTAAGACAAAGACACTTGAAGTTCATATGGTACCATGGACCATTATTGATGTACCCAGATTCTCTTATAGAGGCCTTTTGATAGGTCAGAGTGATTCCTTTCATGTAATTTCTTTCCATACATTTATGTCTCAACTGTTTCTTCATGCTTTTAATTTTCTTTTATGACTTCATGTGTATATTCGACCAATATTTTCATCAAAAGGGAAGGGGTATATTTCAACATTTAAAGAGAAAAAAAAAAGAAGGAGATATACGTCGGATATGCTTCGTTCATTTCTCTGTTCATTGATCAATGTCTTACTAGTTTTCCTTATTTTTTTTTCCCCCACATGATGTGTGTTATAGTTAGTTTTAAAGTACAAGTTCAACCCCCTTCTCTGTTTCTTATAGGGAATTTAATATATGTTGCTTGAAATTCAATGTTTCAATAACCTGTCCACCCGTCCCGAAGATAGCTCCTTCCACCATTTCCTTCTACCAAATGAGGCCTAAAGCGGAACTTGTTGTCATCCTATGCATCCACAGACTTGTAATGCTTATGGCATAGAATATTGCGTAACCAAAGTTGGATGCTTCGTAAACAAAGTTTTCAAATGAATTCATGATGTAATCTTGCAAATCAATTGATTATGTGCAGATACATCTCGACATTATTTGCCACTGCCGGTGATAAAGGAAGTAATTGATTCCATGTCCTACGCAAAGTTGGTACACTTTTAACCTCTTTGGACTTTCGGATTCTTTTCAAAAACCTTGCAAAACTGAGGTGAAGCTTTAGTTAACATATTGATCTGCCATCCCCAATCCTTTCTTTACCTCAAATAAACAAAATGTGTTGCACTGGCATATCGTAGATTCACAGTCTTTTCCATTGGAGATACCTTCATATCCGAAACTCTGGAATGGTGCTTATTCTGAATCAGAAAGATATACCATAGAAGATGCCAAAGAAATTGTGAGGCAAGTGATTTTTGTCTTCTTTCTATTTTGTATATGTATAAATTTGTTCGTGTGTATGTATGTTACCATTCTTATTTAGTTCTAATATTTTGTTTAGATATTTGCAGCTATGCTGAAAGACGAGGAATTAACGTATTGGCTGAAATTGATGTACCAGGACATGCTCATTCATGGTATTTTTCAACTTAAATATACCTACTTATGTTTCTGTTGCATCAAAGAACAGCGCTAAAAACAACTAAAATAACCTATTTCTGCATAATGTAAATGACATTTTATTAAAAAAGAGAACTAAATTGTCCTTGAAAAGAAGACGCACAAACTCAAATTCATAAGCTTGCATAAGTTACCCTTTGCATCAAGTTGTTTAAATTAGCCAATGGTCTTAATGTTAGGGGGATTGGTTACCCTTTGCTGTGGCCTTCAAAGACGTGCCAAGAACCACTTGATGTTAGCAATGAATTCACCTTCAAAGTAATCAGTGGAATTCTTTCAGGTAAAATCTTGTCTATTCTCATTTTTCACAGACATCATACTCCTGAATGTCAAATACAATTAGATGTATCTCTGTCTATTATTCTTGTTTTTTCTTCTTCTTATTTTAATTTTCTTGTGTTTCAGACTTTATGAAGATCTTTAAATTTAAGTTCGTTCACTTGGGAGGTGACGAAGTTGATACAAGTAAGTGCATGAACTTCACTCCCCGCCTTATATTACTTAAACTATCCGAATGATATCTTGACTGGTATCAGATATGTTGAAAGAACTATTGTCAAAATGTTAAATAATGTTGTTAGCATATGAGTTGACTAAATGTAAAACTTTTTTATCCAATTTGTATTCTCAAAACAATGTCAACCTTTTACAATTGTCTCCGAATTTTCAGGTTGCTGGACAACCACTCCTCGCATAAAAAAATGGTAAAATCAATCTAAAGTTTCATTTTCTTCAGCATCACAGTCGCTTCTAAACAAATTTTAGCTAGCTGGCCTGGTAAAGGCGGTTGAAGTGGTCATATTTAGTTTCTTTAAACAGTTTTTTCATTCATTTTTTTTACCCTTTCGCATTATCCAGAGAAGATTGTACTCTAATTCTCATAGCCTTTTAGAATTCAAGTTTCAAGGAAGACAAATTAACCGAAACTTCATTGCTTATCGCCTATCATGTTGTGCAGGCTAAGAGAGCATGGTATTAATGGATCTGAAGCGTACGAATACTTTGTCTTGAGAGCGCAAAATATAGCTCTGTCTTATGGATATGAAATTGTTAACTGGTATGAAACTTACGTGCAATGTTTTTCAGTTAAAAAAAAAAAAGATAGAAAAAAAGAGAAAGACATTAGTTTTACATCTTATCTACTCATATAAAAAATTTTACAGGGAAGAGACGTTCAATAACTTTGGCAATAGATTGAGCCGCAAGACCGTGGTGCACAACTGGTACATTAATTAAACTCTCTAAAATCCAGAAATATTGTCACGAATTTATGTGCACTTGATACTTTAAAGGCAGGCTTGGGGGCGGTGTCGCTAAGAAAGCAGTGGCAGCCGGGTTGAGGTGCATAGTGAGTAACCAGGACAAGTGGTATTTGGACCATTTAGATGCTGAATGGCAAGGTTTCTATTCAAATGAACCACTTGAAAACATCACAAATCCAAGCCAACAAAATCTAGTTATCGGGGGTGAGGTTTGCATGTGGGGTGAACACATCGATGCTTCCGATATTCAACAAACCATATGGCCCCGTGCTGCAGCTGCTGCAGGTACTTGCATTGTTGCATTTCTTGTGTTTTACCAGGAATCTTATGCCAACAAAATATAGATTTTTCTTACGTCTTGTTTTTAGATATTGTTTTAAAGAGCGGGCTATGGACACCTTACCATAAGCTGGCCAAAGATCCGAGGGAGGTCACAGGAAGGCTAGCGCATTTCAGGTGTTTGTTGAATCAAAGAGGAATTACCGCTGATCCGGTAGCCGGACCAGGAAGAGTTGCTCCTCTGGACCCTGGCTCTTGCTATTCGCAATAGTAAGCTAGAAGATTACCTAAATTTTTAGACTCTGAGTAGGGTAACCTGCTCATTCATGTATTACTTACAAAATTAATTATAATAATTTGGATTGGACCTAAATGATAATCGAATAAACTACTACATTATTGTGGTGTCCTACTAATTTTTAGAAGGCAGGACTAACATAAGATTTCAAAATTTATTTCATTCATTTTGAATGCACTAGAAATCTAAAGCAACCTAGTCCAATGAAAAGTTATGATGTGATTTAACGATTAATGGCCATTCACTACAATCCACACAAAAAAAAAAAAAAAAAAAAGGTGACACTTAAAAAATTGGTCATAGCTTTTTAATTTTTTATGTTCTCTCTTCTATCGTGTCGTGTTATTTTTTACATGTATTTAAAAGAATAAATAGTTCTTTTAATCAGGCCACATCATCATCATGTGGATTTTTTTTTTCTTTAAATTTTTGCATTGCCTGTCTCTATTGTCCTTAAAATAATAAAGCAACGTTTCCTTCACCTTAAGCTAAAATTCATGTGGTAGTTGAAGATAAATCTAGCTAAAAGAGTGGTACCAAGCAACCAATTAAGAAGATGGACCTACATAGTACAAAATTGTTTTCTTTTTATTTCTTTATTTTTTCTTCCCTCTAAAAAAAATTATTAGTACAACTACGAAATAATACTTAATACATGAAAAATACTTTATGACAATAGTGATGTTAAACAATACACAAAAAGAGAGGAAAATCTCATTGGGGAACCTTATATTTCGAGACCTATACTTTATTAGTAAGTATATCAATATGTTCCTTAACATTGTTTTTAATATGTTTGGTATAAGTCTCTCTCTTTGTATGTTGTACATAAATAGGGAAGGGCCCAAACTTTGTAAATACAAGAAATGCAAGGACCAGTCCCATAAAGCATTAAAGCCATTGATCTTGTACATGTACATTATTTATTTCTCAAGAGCCAATCAGAAGGTAGGAAAAAGACAGGAGTACGACGGCACAAAAAGTTGAACTAAAACATATTATTAACTGGTGTGTAGCTGGTAAGTTTAATAAAATATCTGTATAAGGACATGTTTAGTGCACCATATGTATTTTATTATTGTTATACAAAATATTATTTGATTTTGCATTGTATTAGAAATTCTTAAAAAATTGAAAAGCATCCCATATATTCTCAAATAGTACAGGTATTACCTCTTAATTGCCCGAAATCATTTTTGAATTGCCCAAAATATTATAGACTTCTAAATTCTTCAATTTTCACATATTACTCCCCAATTACCAACTCAAGTATACTCAAATATATTTTATGTAATTTGCATAGTGCACGTAAGTTTTCCTATAAACAAAAATTTATCTAACATATCCCTAAAAAAAATTTAATTAACATGAAACTACGTTGGAGCAGCAAAGACATGGAAATGATTATTAGACACCAACTAACATATCCCTCAAAAAAATTAATTAACATAAAGCAAACGTATGGATCCATCATTGCACATATATAATATATATCAACATGATCGAGCAGTAATTTTACTATTATTGTGTGTGTGTATATGCTGGAATTCATTCTAAAAAAAAAACACAACAAAACAAAAAAAGAACGAAAAAGAAATCAAAGCTTTAGGCGATCAAATTTTGGGTTGAATCCACTTTTTTTTTTCTTTTGATTTTTTTTTGATTTTTTTTTTTTTGGTTTCCGGAATTTCTTAAGGAGTTGCTCATTGTATTGTCCGTTGGAATAATTTAGGTAGGTGGCTTGCTTATTCCTAACCAAAAAAAAAAAAATTTAAGTTAAAAAAAAAAATCCCTACACTTTGACAAGAGCTGCACAATAGTCTACCACCAACCAAACTTATGGCACTATGAGGTTTCTCTGTTGCCTGTCTCTTGACAAGTTTCAATGGTTTCTCCATCATCCCTAATTAGGAGTTTTGTAGATCTTATGAAAAACTGTTATTCGTGTCATGTGATTTTTTTTTTTTTTTGGTAATTAGAGATGGGACGAGATTTTTGAATATAAGAAATGATTAGGGGATGAAAAATATAAGAATCTAATGTTGAGTTTTATATACACGAGTAGGTGCCATTGGTCACTTGGCAATAGCTTGTGGGTCACTTACTTTAAAATTAAAAAAACAAAAAATCATGTCTTGGTTGATTCTATACCAGACATTAATTTCTCAATTCAAAATACATAAAATATATATATTTTTATTATATTTGAAAAAGTTAACAGGTTGATTAATTTGCTATGTTATATAAAATGGCATATTATCAAATGTTAGTCAAGGAATGCATTTATTTTTATGATTTAATTTGTAATCATCTATGATTACAAAATAAGAGTAATCATTGAAAATTCTTCAACATATATACTCATGTCTTAACATATATAGAATTACGATCTTTCTTTTCTTTTTTGAGGAGAAAATTTCTCTCCTTTTTTTTTTTTTTTTTTTTTTTTTTCATATAGGAGACAAAATGCTAAAGATCATGTCATGGTTGAGGGTGGACTACCCACGTTCCTTTTTTTTTTTTTTTTTATTTGTTTATTTTTAAAGTATTTATCGTCCTTTTTAGGAGAGAGTGCTAGCTTTACATAAAATCAATTTAAAGCTAATAACTACTAAGCGACAGATAATTTTATAAATATTATATGCCATATGCATACAGGAGTCAAGGTAAAATGTTTTATTTAGGCTCAACTTACAGGTTTCTCACATTTGAAGGAACAAATAATTCAGTGGTTGTAGCTTGTTATATATAGACGTGAGCTTTAAAAAAAAAAAAAAAAAAAAAAGTCTCAGTGAGGTACAAATATTTGTGCAAGTATAAAAGGCTTTAGAAACGGTACAGAACGGAAATATTTGCTTTCAAAGTAGTTGATTATGGCTTCCATGGTGGTGGTGGTGATGGGCTCGGTGGACTAAGTGGTGGAATTGCTGAGAACATGGTGTTCTTGTCTATGCCACTACCACCATTTTCTGTGAGAGACACGAGTGCAGCAACCAGCCCCGCGTTGCCCGCCATTGTCGGCTCGTTGATATAGTGGCTGCGTTTGTCGTTGAACCGATCAACCTGGTCCGGGCCACCAACCATAGCGCCTGTGATGTTGTGAGGATCAGGATTACGTGTGTCACGCCACACATAGCCGCCGGTGCATGAGTAGTACTTGTTGTCGCTGGGTATCGACGCGCCACGGTGATGGACATGCCTTGGAAAGTTCTTGCCATAGCCCACTACATAGCTCATTTTCATGGGGTTATTGCCTAGGATGTAATTCACCTGTCATTTCCAATAATTAAGCACAAATCAACAATTGAGAACATGTTCATATTTTTGTTTAATTAGTGAATTCACTTCGCTAATTGGTTAATTTTTTTCTTATATTAGAGCATGTAGAGCAAAGAAGAGAGGGAACCTGAGAGGTGGCAAAGTTGCGCAGATCAAGTAGTGAAAAATAATTGGGGCCGCAGTAGAAACTGGGAACACCGATGGCGTCCATGTAATCGGCGTAGAGAGATGCCAAGAAAGCAGCAGTAGCTGCGTATTGAAGAGGTTGTGGCCCTCCTTGATCGAGCATGATCAATCCACCTCGAGTAAAATTGAAGACATTGAAGCGTTTGAAATATTTACACATTGTAAGGCCCGTTGTATTATGGTACATCTACAACATGTCCTCATATGGGTACCCTGGACTCAAGAACATCCTAAACCTGATCAAGGAGGGGGAAAAATAAAATTTAGTATCTATGAAAATATCGGTACTATAAATTTAAGGATGTTGTGTACATCTCCTTGATTTAACCTGGTTAACAAGAGCATGGCGGCGGGTCACTTGTTCGGCACGCTCAAGTTTGGGATATTGGAAAAGGCTTTTGAGTTTGTAGCAAAGCCGGCAGTGGTTGCAAGAGAAATGTAGGTAGCATTTCCAGTGGCATAGTAGAGCCAAGTAGCACCCCAAATGTACTCGTCATAGTAGCCAGTGGAATTGTAATAGGGTGAAATGTAAAGGTTGTCATGACTATAGGATCGCCGCTTGGATCCGTCTCTAGCGAAGGCATACACGGTTTCTGCACCTCTAACGAGTTTCCGAGAATAGGCATTGTCGTCTTGGAAAACGATGGAGGCTGCAGCAAAGGCGGCTACCATATCCCCTGCCAAGTCTGGCCCTTCATAGCAAATTTGGGTGGGTCGCAGGTAGTCCATGTTTTCGGGTTTTTGCCAGCAGTTTTCGTCATTTGGAGTTGTGGAGCCATTTTGTCCTCCACCAACGTGGAACCAAAAAAAAAAAAAAAAAAGAAACAAAATATTAGACATTTAAGAAACCTGTTTAACTTGACTAGATTTTTAACTATATATACAGTACTTATATGTGTGTGTATATAACTGACAACAAATTTTATCAATTTTCGAAGCAGAGGAATTGAAGGTGAGGAGCAAGTAATCGGAGCCCCATCTGATGAGTTCTCTGGCGTGGTTATACTCTCCGATACTCTGAAACTTGTGACCGTATTCGATGACACTCCAGCTCAACATGGTGATTGAATAAGCCATCGGAAAATGGAATTTCGTGTTGTCTTCTCCCACCAACCCTGCTGATCCATTGAGTTGATCTGTGATATCTTTTCCGTCATTTAGACCGGAGTTCCCTCTCCATGGAATCCCATTACTCTTTGGAAGTCTCCCAGCTGCGTCAAATTAGCTACTATCATAAATTTTTTAATTAATCGATCTAGATTATTGTAATCATCAATAAATAAATCACGCACATACATTCTAGTCTTATCAAGAAATACATGTTATAATCTAACATGTATGACGATCGGACATAGAACACTACGAGTAATATTATGCATGCGACTCACTTTTTGTTTCAGTATGATATTGTTCAATAATATTAGTATCCTTAGCATTGCGCTTATAAATTGATTGATTTAACAATAATTATCTTCTATGTTATAGGAAGCCAAATAGAGGAAATATGAATGCCAGACAGTCACAAACAAAGAACAAATGCAAGAAGACAGGTGATATTTGGTTTATGCTCTAGGTATATATAGCTATATATATGTGTAGAAGTTTCTAAAATAAACAATATTATATTTGAGATAGACTTGTTCTAGCTTCAACACCAGAAAAGATAGAAAACCAGTCCAAATTATGAAGGCATGTTTAACGTTGACAACGATATATACATATATATATGTATATAGTATTTCATTATATTTCGACGGGTGCAAACATTAGCTTCCGTATTTTAAAAATGAAACAAAAAGCATGATAATTATATTTATATGGCATGCAAGTTCTAGAGACCTGGTAAAAGGTGCCTTTTAGATTACTTGCAGTGTAGTATTACTGTTGAATAGTAGCGTGCATGCTATTGATTTAATATATATATATATATATATATATATAGAAGGATCAAAACTAAACATCAACTTGAAAATAACTAATTATTATTCAGTTTTTGGGACCCACCCCACACCACACGGTGTTGAAAAACTAAGCCAATATAGTAGATATGATTACACTACATATAATTATAACTTTGTTTTACAACTGCATCCCAACTATACACTGAGTGTGACTCAATTAGTCATGAGCTGGTCTGCATATATTATATTTGCATAAAAATCATTTTCAGCATTTGGACCTACGAAATAGGCATGTTATATTGTCAAATGAGTGATGGGAACAAACAAATATTTGCTAGCTAGTCTTGCCTTGGGAAAATATATATTTTCAGAATACCAAAATTAATTTTGTGCAACTCTTTTTTTTTTTTTTTAATGTGATATTATTAAACATCATTGATACCCTAAGCATTGCTCTTATGGTCATGCCTTCTAAAGGATAGATTAAACTAATCATAATTATCTTCTAGAATCTAGCTAGCCAAATAGAGGAAATATGTTCTCAGTTAGATAGTCACAAACTAAGAACAAGTGCGTGTGGACAGGTGATATTAGGTTTATGCTGCATACGTACACACACACATATAGAGAGAGAGAAAGAAGTTTATGCAATAAATAATATTTGAGAGACGCTTATAGCTTCAACTAGAAAAGATAGAAAAGTAGTAAGCCAGAACTTGTATACGCTGACAGCAATAATATGTGTGTATATACATGTATAATTAATTATAATTCACCAAAACTTAGTTAAGTAAATCTCTCTAAATCCCAATAGGTGCAAACATTCGCCTCAATATATGAAAATGAAACAAGAAAAAGAGCATGATAGAAAAATGATAATATATGTTTTATTATATTTGATACGGCATGCATGCGATTAGCTTCAAGAGAAAAGGTGCCTTTTTAGACTTGCAAGTGTTAGTATTTTACTATTAAAAATTTTGCCTGCGTGCTATTGGTTTTATACAGAGGAACAAAACTCGAACATTAATTAGCCAATTAGTCATTATTCCAAAAAAAATGACTAATTGATTACTATTCAATTTTTGCGACCCACCCGCAGCACACGGTTGTGAAAGCCAATGTACATTTACTTGCACTTAAATATAATTTTAACTTCATTAGTCATGAGCTGGTCTCTATATTTGTATGAAAATTAATTACTTCAGCATTTGAAATCAGTGATATATATATATATATATATAGGAACGAACAAATATAATTATCGACTTCTTTCGAAAAATATATATATAATTGTTGACTTGACAAATAATTAGAACAAACCAACCAATAAATAATAATGATCGATCATTATCAGTGACATTTGAACATTAATTTTATCAGGAGAAAAAAAGAAAAAAGATGGTCCTTCAACATATATATTTATATAGCATTAGTGATTGACCACATAATAATCAATATCATAACCTAAATTATTAAATCTCATAGTCAATCATTAATTGATAATGAATCAATCACTGATTGATCAAATCTGAAAAATAACAAATGCTCATTTCCTAGATTAAAAAAATTGGCTCATCTATTAGATTAGGTGATTAAAAAATGCCACCTAATTTTATTTTCCCTTTTTCAACTGCAAAAGTGCTAAAAAAACTGTATATAGTGGCGTACTAAATTTGCTAGTATTTTGTAAATTCAAGGACTAAATCAATAGGAAAAAAATTTTAAGAATGGAAAATGCCAAACCACAAGAATTCAGGGACACAAATGCTAAAAATCCAAAAGGAAAACAAAAGTTTTAGAAGAAAAGAATCCTCTATTGGTCAATTAATAGATACTTAATTTTCAAAAAAAAAAAAAAAAAGGAAACATATAAAGATAAAATAGAAGAGAGAGAGAGAAGTAAAGCCCTAATAATAAAAGGAAACTTACATTTTTCAGCATTGAAGAAGAGGAGGGCCTCGTGGAGAGCCAAAGAGTAAGAGTCAGGAGGAGTAGAATGGTGGGTTTGGCTTTGGGAAGCGTGTTGATGATGATGATTGGAAGAGCTATGACGCAGAAAGCCAAGAGAATCCCAAAAACGCTCCACTTTACGGCTTTGTAGCTGCACACAATGCACCCAAAGTCCACATACTTGCTCTTCTTCCTCTTGTTGTTGTAATTTGGCTCCAACAGCCAGCTCTTTTGTGTCTCCGTCAGCTGCTCATACTGCTGCTGCTGTTCGTGATACACCGCCGACATGTCCCACTCGCTGTCGCGGCTTGTTGTTCCATCGACCACGTCTATTTCCTCTCCTCCTGCCTCGAACGATGCCGATCCCCACTGATTCCCTGGATGCATGATTATTTATAACTGTATTTCTAATACTTATTTAGATAGATATGTGATTGTTTTGCTCTTAATTCTTATTTAATCAAAAATAAGAGCTAGGGACAACTTTTAGGGTATGGCGGGCAATATAATCTGACAAACTAACTATTTTTCTCTCTTTCTCAAGAGAACATATTGTGAAATATATATATATATATATATATATATATATAAAAGGAGGGGAAGAAGAAGATCAGAGGAAGAAGAGCCGGCCGTTTAATTTTCCACTTTGCGTGTTTTGTTTCCTTAAATTCATTTGTTGTGCGATATTTATAGGACTTGCTCGTCTACCAATGTGGTTTAGGTAAGGTATAATTGGGTAGTATTTTAATTAAGAAATTAAAAAGACGACCAAAGGAGACATAATGAATTAAAATAGAAGCGAGTTGAATTTTGACTTGATTTTCCTTTTTCTTTTTCATTTCATTAAATCTAAATGAGTTATAAACTTATAGAATATGTATACATATAAGGAAAGTTCTATGTACCACATTCCTAAGAATTATTTTAAGAAGAAAAAAAATAAACTAATCCATGATTAATGTTCTTTGATCTGACTTTGAAGGCGGGCAAATTAATAAATTAAACTCCAAATCAATTCATATGGCTTTTGGATATTAATTTCGGTATTACCATTCCCTTTGATGCTCTCTTTGAAAGGGGATTCTTAAACGCTTGGGGGGTTGTCTATTTGTTTATTATTTTACTTCTGTTTCAAGTTATCTTCGGCATAACGCAAAAATAAACCAAATCAAATATGCCTCCTTAGACCAAATTAGTTGTAATTTGCATTATATATAAACTATATATATATATATATATAATTAATTAGTAACAGATAGATTTCCTAAATGATTATATACATCTTCGGTGCAATGGAATAACACAAAAATTAAGTACCAATACAATATTTTAATTATTATTTTTTTTTTGGGGTGGGGAGGAAACAACTAAATGCATAGATATATATATATATATATGTGTGTACATATATGTATAAACAAGTTTATACAATACGTACCTTACACACTTCCAGTTTCATTTCTGTAGTCGTGTAAAGGATAACAACAAGATATAAATGTCTTCGTAGCATATATTTACTTTGATGATTTTATTTTCACGATTCTTTATGGTACTCCGATAACCAGATATGTATTTTCAGTATCTTAAAACAATGTTTCCTTTGAGTAATTTTTTTCTTGTGTGCTTAATGTGAAGGAAGTTTTCATTAATATTAATTGAATAGATGATGTATTTGAGAACGTATTATATATTTGTACATACATATATATGTAGCACTCATTTGTAATTTTCGACTAGTAATTAATAGATGTAGATAAATTCTAAAAAAAGTATCAAGTCAATTCATACTTACGAAGTTTCGCAGGAATTATCACGTGCCTATCACACGATGGCTATAAAGTTATTCATAAAAATAGTTAAATTAAGTGAAAAACATTTGTGAGAATGTTAAAAACTCTTTAAAAAAAGTTATAACATCGTGCACTAAATACAAGTATTTCTAAAGATTTTCGGAAATTATTATCGATCTCTGTTAAATTTAATTAAGAATCTTTCATTAGCTTTAGGGTCAAGAACTAAAAGTTCAGAGTGGAAAAAAAAAAAAAAAAAGAAGAAGCTAAAGTTGAATGATTAATATGCTAAGATTAGAAGTTCAAGTACCAAAATGTCGTAATGCATATAGTTAAACCTTAGGGGGAAAAAAGAGGAAAGAAATGTCTATATTTTGTCTCTTTCCCTATATTTTAAATGAAATGTAGAGAGAGAAATTTTGTGAATGGTTTTGATTATCTTATGGCATGTTTATTTAGGCGTAATCGGAGTGATATGAATTGAAGTGGGTAGGATTCGGAGTGGATTGGATTCGAAGTTAGAATATGCTATTTACTTGAGTTCCAGGAATCGAAGTTGGAATCACTGTCAATCCTATTCATGTGTTTACTTAGAACAGGATCGGAATTAGTTATGGAAATTTAATTGTATGCCCCTTTATTTATTGTGTTTTCAAAAATTAAAAATAAGATTAATTTTTTTTATATTTATTGTCATATTATTAATCCAAAATAAAATAATCATTATGATACTAAGGCAATAAAATTAAATTGTGTAATTTTTTGTTTAAAAAATTAAAAAGAGTTAAAAAAAATGAATTAAAATAAGTAAAGTATAAAAATATAAAAATAGAAACATAATAATATATTATAGTAAAAAAAAAGTTCTTTATTTACTCTAATAATGTTAATAGTAATTAGAATATTTATATAATATTAAGTTAATAAAATAGTTTATATTTAGTTAATAAAAATAATTAATATAGGTTGTTATTATTTATTAATACAATTTTTGCAAATAAACTAAGAATAAAATGATATTTTAATGTTAATAGTAGAAATGAGAGTCATAATCCAGAGGGGGCATGGGATTGCCAATCACATTCCTCAATCTCAAATTAGTGTGGAATCACCATTCTCACTTCCATTCTAGAAAAGAAAAAATAGCAAATAAATAAGGGATTGACTCCCATTCTCCACTCTCATTTCCTACTCCTGATAAGTAAACATGTCATTAATTGATAAAGCTAATTATATGTATACACATTAAGCTTACACAAAAGGAAAGAATGATAAAGACTATACAACTCTCTTATAATTCATTAACTTGTGTAACACTATATTTTGTGATTTACTTATCATGCATGCCCCGCGGAGAAAGCCAACCTTGACTCGAAGTTGTTGAAGATGTTATCGCAAAAGATGATGGGTTAAGGCATCGGCAAGTTGATCGGTGGAGAAAACAGAAGACGCACAAAGACCATTGATTTGCACTTGATCAAGAACAAAGTGAAAATCAATTGCTATATGCTTCGTGTATAAGTATAATATTGGATTGACACAAAGACAAGTGGTATCAATTTTATTACAATATATATCCGGTAGTACAGGAATGTTCATTCCAAGTTTATGAAACAAAGATTGGATCCAAGTTACTATTTATCAGACGTATCATGAAACCTAAAGTAGATATACTAATTTTAGAAAGAAAACTAGTACCTGTCTCGATTATTTAATCTACTTGCTAAACACCTCTCCGCAACCCCATAATTCCATGTGTCAAATTGAAAAATAAAAGATGGATTAGAACAACAAACAACAAAATTAGGAACTTAAATAAATAAGAAAACGATAACTGAGTAGATATTATCAATATATTAAAACAAAGCATGGAGCATGAATTCAATTATGTTTAAGCTTGAGTGCAACCAGGCTACTAAAGTTAAATGAAAATACCATTTTTTTGAATACGGAACATAAAAAAACACACTAAATTTGCATAGAAACTCAGTTTATCAATTGAACTGACATCTCGCACACTATACAGTAAAAAGGGTAAGTGTCTCCACTCAAAAAACTGTACGGTTTGGAAAATATCATTTCAACTAATAATCAAAACTTAGCAAATGGAAGTAAATGACAAAGTTTACAGTTATAAAAGAGAGACAATTAGGTACTAGCTATTATCAGCAAAACAAAAGGAAGGTATAAGTATAAACACTATTACGTTAAAGATGTCCGTGTTACAACATTAAACTTTTTGGTAAAAACAAGTAATTTAGCAAGGAAAACAGGAAAACAATACCTATTTGTGGTGCTTCACAAGGTATATATCCTGGAATATACAAGCCCCACCGAAGCCCCTCGTTCCGAAAAGAAACAGAATGGTCAGTAAATTTTCCAAAAGAGTTTCATGATGCAAAGACAAAATATATAAAAAAAAATAGAAAATATTCAAGTTACGTACATTGGAAGTTTTGGGGAGAAGTTTCCTATTATATTGTCATCCAACGTGTTTCCAACAGCAAATTACAAAAACACCTCTCCATAGCCCCATATTTCCATGTGTCAAATTGAAAAATAACAGACTTATCAGAATAGTAAACAACAAAACTACATAATAATATTATAGGTAACAAACAGGTGACACAACACATATCACCTTCATTAAATACCATGCTTGCTATCTGCCTCTCCACAGCTCATAATTCCACAAGCCAAATTGAACAATAATAAGAGTATTAGAGGCACTGGATAACAAAATTAGCAAAACTTATTTAACAAAAAAAAAAAACATTTTACTTATTGCTAATCTCAAAAAATTAAAAATAAGTGAATAACATGAATATTGTTACATTAAAAAATGAGCCATTTGTCCTTGCTCCTCGTTCTCCTAATAGACAATATGAAGGATCAGTAGCACTTCCAAATTGAGCATTAAGGAATCTAACTTCATTTAGAAACTAAACTAGCCAAGGAATTAATTTTTTTCTAATAAAATTTGCTTCCTTTTTATCAGGCCTATCATGTAACCTAAAGTAGATATACTAATTTTAGAAAGAAAACTAGTACCTGTCTCCATTATTTAATCAACTTGCTAAACACCTCTCCGCAATCCCATAATTCCATGTGTCAAATTGAAAAATAAAAGATGGATTAGAACAACAAACAACAAAATTAGGAACTTAAATAAATAAGCAAACGATAACTGAGTAGATATTATCAATAATATTAAAACAAAGCATTGAGCATGAATTCTGTTATGTTTAAGCTTGAGTGCAACCAGGCTACTAACAAGTTAAATGAAAATATCTTTTTTTGAATACGTAAGATAAGAAAACCCACTAAATTTGCATACAAACTCGGTTTATCAGCTGAACTAACATCTTCCACACTATACAGTGAAAAGGGTAAGTGTCTCCACTTAAGAAACTATACAGTTCGGAAAATATCATTTCAATTAATAATCAAAACTTAGTAAATGGAAGTAAATGACAAAATTTGCAGTTATAAAAGAGAGACAGTTAGGTACTAGCTATTATCAACAAAACAAAAGGAAGGTATAAGTATAAACACTGATACGTTAAAGATGTCCGTGTTACAACATTAAACTTTTTGGTAAAAACAAGTAATTTAGTAAGGAAAGCAGGAAAACAATACCTATTTGTGGTGCTTCACGAGGTATATATCCTGGAATATACAAGCCCCTCCGAAGCCCCTTGTTCCGAAAAGAAAAAGAATGGTCAGTAAATTTTCCAAAAGAGTTTCATGATACAAAGACAAAACATATAAAAAATATATATATATATTCAAGTTACGTACATTGGAATTTTTGGGGAGAAGTTTCCTATTATGTTGTCATCCAACGTGTTTCCAACAGCAAATTACAAAAACACCTCTCCATAGCCCCATATTTCCATGTGTCAAATTGAAAAATTACAGACTTATTAGAATAGTAAACAATTTGTTTTGGTAACATGCCATGTGTGCACGCTGATGTATGTATGGATGCCTATATGACGTATGAATGCACCGATGGTGTACATGCAACTATTTATGATGTGTACATAAATGTCTATATGTATCCATAAATTTAAGCAATTCGTAGAGAGTGATATGCAATTATAAAGTCAACATTATATCAAATACATCAATACATGATAAAAATATATATATTTATATATATATAAAAGAGAGAAAGAAAATGGTTGCGCATGGTTGGTCGCATCCAACAAATTTTTTCCTGCAAACAACAAAAGAGAGACAAAAACTAGACAGCAACGAAGTTTATACTCCCATTAAAGAGTTCACATAAATTCTAAAGTAAAAAAGATAAAAAAAATCAGAATCTCTCGATCCCAATACAAAGAAAACACACACAACCCATAAGAACACAAGCAAAAAACGAGACAGTAATTGTTTAGGATAAAGTTTATACTCCTATTAAGGAGTTCACGTAAATTCTAAGAAGTAAACGGAAATAAATTATTGAATTCTCGGTTCCAATACAAAGAAAAAATATACAGCTTATATTCTCAGTAAAGAGTTCACTACATGAATCGTAAGAAATAAAAAGAGAACTGATTGACATTGTTTTATCCAACACGCATGATGGGTTAACATAATTCTAAGAAGGAAAACGAGATGAATAATCGAAATCTCTAGGTTCCAATACAAAGAAAACACACACAACCCACAAGGAGACAATACAACGAAAACACACTCAACCGATAAGGAGACAAATAATACCAGAGACAATTATTGCAACGAAGTTTATACTCTCATTAAAGAGTTCACGCAAATTCTAAAAAGTAAAAGAAGATGATTGGAATCTTTAACTTCCAATACAAATAAAACACACACAATCCATACTCCTAGTAATTGACATTGCTTTATCCAAGACGCATGATGAGTTCACATAAGTTCTAAGAAGTAAAAAGAGATCAAAATACAAAGAAAACACACACAACCAAAAAGAAGAAACAATAAACGAGACTAATTATTTGCAACAAAGTTTATACTCCCATTAAGGAGTTCACATAAATTCTAAGAAGTAAAAGGAGATCAATAATCGGAATCTCCTGGTTCCGATACGAAGAAAACACACGCAATCCATACTCCCAGTAAAAAGTTCACTACATGAATTGCAAGAAAAAAGAGAGAGACAATTGACATTGCTTTATCCAACATGCACGATGAGTTCACATAAATCTAAGAAGTAAAATGAGATCAATAATCGGAATATCTCGGTTCCAATACGAAGAAATCACACACAACCAAAAAGAAGAAAAAATAAACGAGACAGTATTTATTTGCAACAAAGTTTATACTCCTATCCGACATACATGATGAGTTCACATAAATTCTAAGAAGTAAAAGGAGATCAATAATCGGAAGCAAGAAGAAACACTAACAATAAGATAGAAATGTTAAAGCAATAATTAAGGCATAAGGTGCAAATTCTGAAATACTTGGTTTGATAAAATAAAGAGACCAATAGCACATATAAAACAACATAGAAATACAATGACTACCAATATCAAGTTTGGTTTCAAAACGCCTTTCAAACGTACCTTTCATGATGCTTGAAACATAGCTTCTCTCTTTCTTAATGCTTCTTGTTTAGCCTCCCTTTGGGCCTCTTCTCCGGCTGCCTTTTCCATCTTGCCCTCATTTTGCGAATGCACTTGATGTTTGCTGCTTCGTAGCTCCTCATTTAAGAAAATATAACCAAAAACCAAAAACAAAACTAGTTAATAACAATATAAATAACAAGACTATAACACGTAATAATATAATAAGCTAACAAATAGGTAAAACAATATCTATCACCTTCATTAAATACCATGCTTGCTATTTACTACCCCATAGCCCATAATTCCTCAAGCCAAATCGAACAATAATAAGAGTAATAGAGGCACTGGATAACAAAAATGGCAATAGTTATTCAAAAAACAAAACGTTTTACTTGTTGCTATTCTCATTTATCATGTAAACATCAAAATTAGCAACACCAACCAAAAAAAAAAAAAAGAAAAAGTACTTTAGTTAGGAAAACAATACCTGTTTGTGTTGTTTGACAAGGTATATGTCCCATAAGCCCGGCATTATATATGAATTTTGTTGACTATGTGAAAAATTCCCAAGGTAGATGACCTTAAGAATTTATTAACTAAACCTAGACCACAACTCCTTGCAGTCCAAGTTCAGTGTCACAATTAACCCCTGTGACCAAGGTTGGTGTCGCATTTAACCCCTGCAACCAAGGTTAGTACCGCATTTAACCCCTGCGGCCTAGGTTAAGTGTCGCATTTAACCCCTGCGACCAAGGTTAGTACCGCACTTAACCCCTGCGGCCAGGTTGAGTGTCACATTTAACCCCTGTGATAAAAGTTTGAGTTTCACATAGTCAAGTTTTCAAGTAAAAATATATGTATATATATAAGTTCATATACATAAACATGGTATAAGTATATATAGCCCCTCGTTCCCAAAAAAAAAAATGTTAGTAAATTTCCCAAAAGAGTTTAGAAAGTGATATGCAATTATAAAATCAACATTACATCAAATACATCAATACATGATAAAACTATATATATAAAAGAGAAAAACAAAATTGTTGCGCATGGTTGGTCGCATCCAACATTTTTTTGCTGCAAACAACAAAAGAGAGAAAAACTAGACAGCAACAAAGTTTATACTCCCATTAAAGAGTTCACATAAATTCTAAATTACAAGGAGATAACAAAATCGGAATCTTTCGATCCCAATACAAAGAAAACACACACAACCCATAAGAAGACAAGCAAAAAACGAGACAGTAATTATTTGAGATAAAGTTTATACTCCTATTAAGGAGTTCACATAAATTCTAAGAAGTAAACGGAAATGAATTATCGGATTTTCGGTTCCAATACAAAGAAAAAATATACAGCCTATATTCTCAATAAAGAGTTCACAACATGAATTGTAAGAAATTAAAAGAGAAACGATTGACATTGTTTTATCCAACACGCATGATGAGTTCACATAAATTCTAAGGAGTAAAATGAGGTCAATAATTGGAATCTCTCGGTTCCAATACAAAGAAAACACACTCGACCTATGAGGAGAAAGAATAAACAAGAAAATAATTATTTGCAACAAGGTTTATACTCCCATTAAGGAGTTCACATAAATTCTAAGAGGTAAAAAGAGATTTGTAATAAAGTTTATACTCCCATTAAGGAGTTCACATAAATCCTAAGAAAAAGAAGATAATAAATCGGAATCCCTTGGTTTCAATACAAAGAAAACACACACAAACGATACTCCTAGTGCGGAGTTTACCGCATGGATTGTAAGAAATAAAAAGAGACAAACAATGTAACAAGGAAGAAAAATATCACTATGTTTGGATAAATAATCGGAACACACACGCATGGATTGTAAGAAATAAAAAGAGACAAACAATGTAACAAGTAAGAAAAATGTCACTATGTTTGGTAAATAAGGAGTTCACATAAATTCTAAGCAGAAAAAAGAGATTTGCAACAAAGTTTATACTCCCATTAAGGAGTTCACATAAATCCTAAGAAAAAGGAGATAAATAATCGGAATCCCTTGGTTCCAATACAAAGAAAACACATACAAACGATACTCCTAGTGCGGAGTTCACCACATGGATTGTGAGAAATAAAAAGAGACAAACAATATAACAAGGAAGAAAAATGTCACTATGTTTAAATAAATAAGGAGTTCACATAAATTCTAAGAGGTAAAAAGAGATTTGCAACACAGTTTATACTCCCATTAAGGAGTTCACATAAATCCTAAGAAAAAGAGGATAAAAAATCGAAATCCCTTGGTTCCAATACAAAGAAAACACACACAAACGATACTCCTAGTGCGGAGTTCACCGCATGGATTGTAAGAAATAAAAAGAGATAAACAATATAACAAGGAAGAAAAATGTCACTACACGCATGGATTGCAAGAAATAAAAAGAGACAAAAAATATAACAAGTAAGAAAAATGTCACTATGTTTGGTAAATAAGGAGTTCACATAAATTCTAAGCGGTAAAAAGAGATTTGCAACAATGTTTATACTCTCATTAAAGAGTTCACATAAATCCTAAGAAAGAGGAGATAAATAATCGGAATCCCTTGGTTCCAATACAAAGAAAACACACACAAACGATACTTCTAGTGCGGAGTTCACCGCATGGATTGTAAGAAATAAAAAGAGACAAACAATATAACAAGGAAGAAAAATGTCACTATGTTTGGATGGCATTTTTCCACCACCAATTGTCATCATTACCACCAAAGACATCGGCATGCATTTCCTACAGTACAAACAGATCGTTCTACAATCTCGGAATGAGACGCAAAATCTGAAAAACTTAGTTTGATAAAATAAAAGGGCCATTAGCACATATAAAATAATATAGAAAGACTATGACTACCAATACCAAGTCTAGTTTCAAAAAACCTATCAAACGTACCTTTCATGATGCTTGACATGTACCTTCTCTTTTTCTTAATGCTTCTTGTTTAGCCTCTCTTTGGACCTCTTCTTCAGCTACCCTTTCCTTATAACCCTCATTTTGCGAATGAACTAGCTGTTTGCCGCTCCGTAACTCCTCATTTAAGAAAATATGACCAAAGACCAAAAACAAAAGTAGTTAATAACAATATAAACGACAAGGCGCTTAGAAACTATAACACAATAATATTATAGGTAACAAATAAGTGAAACAACACATATCACCTTCATTAAATTCCATGCTTGCTATTTGCCTCTCCGCAGCTCATAATTCCACAAGCCAAATTGAACAATAATAAGAGTATTAGAGGCACTGAATAACAAAATTAGCAAAACTTATTGAACCAAAAAAAAAAAAAAAACGCTTCATGTGTTGCTATTCTCAAAAAATTAAAAAGAAGTGATGAACGTGAATATTGTTACATTAAAAAATGAGCCATTTGTCCTTGCTCCTTGTTCTCCTAACAGACAATATGAAGGATCAGTAACACTTCCAAATTGAGCATTAAGGAATCTAACTTCATTTAGAACCTAAACTAGCCAAGGAATTAATTTTTTTCCTAATAAAATTTGCTTCCTATTTATCAGACCTATCATGAAACCTAAAGTAGATATACTAATTTTAGAAAGAAAACTAGTACCTGTCTCGATTATTTAATCTACTTGCTAAACACCTCTCCGCAACCCCATAATTCCATGTGTCAAATTGAAAAATAAAAGATGGATTAGAACAACAAACAACAAAATTAGGAACTTAAATAAATAAGAAAACGATAACTGAGTAGATATTATCAATATATTAAAACAAAGCATGGAGCATGAATTCTGTTATGTTTAAGCTTGAGTGCAACCAGGCTACTAAAGTTAAATGAAAATACCATTTTTTTGAATACGGAACATAAAAAAACACACTAAATTTGCATAGAAACTCGGTTTATCAATTGAACTGACATCTTGCACACTATACAGTAAAAAGGGTAAGTGTCTCCACTCAAAAAATTGTACGGTTTGGAAAATATCATTTCAACTAATAATCAAAACTTAGTAAATAGAAGTAAATGACAAAGTTTAAAGTTATAAAAGAGAGACAATTAGGTACTAGCTATTATCAGCAAAACAAAAGGAAGGCATAAGTATAAACACTAATACGTTAAAGATGTCCGTGTTACAACATTAAACTTTTTGGTAAAAACAAGTAATTTAGTAAGGAAAACAGGAAAACAATACCTATTTGTGGTGCTTCACAAGGTATATATCCTGGAATATACAAGCCCCTCCGAAGCCCCTCGTTCCGAAAAGAAAAAGAATGGTCAGTAAATTTTCCAAAAGAGTTTCATGATGCAAAGACAAAATATAAAAAAAAAATAGAAAATATTCAAGTTACGTACATTGGAAGTTTTGGGGAGAAGTTTCCTATTATGTTGTCATCCAACGTGTTTCCAACAGCAAATTACAAAAACACCTCTCCATAGCCCCATATTTCCATGTGTCAAATTGAAAAATAACAGACCTATCAGAATAGTAAACAACAAAACTACATAATAATATTATAGGTAACAAACAGGTGACACAACACATATCACCTTCATTAAATACCATGCTTGCTATTTGCCTCACCACAGCTCATAATTCCACAAGCCAAATTGAACAATAATAAGAGTATTAGAGGCACTGGATAAAAAAATTAACAAAACTTATTCAACCAAAAAAAAAAACATTTTATTTATTGCTAATCTCAAAAAATTAAAAATAAGTGAATAACGTGAATATTGTTACGTTAAAAAATGAGCCATTTGTCCTTGCTCCTCGTTCTCCTAATAGACAATATGAAGGATCAGTAACACTTCCAAATTGAGCATTAAGGAATCTAACTTCATTTAGAAACTAAACTAGCCAAGGAATTTTTTTTTTCTAATAAAATTTGCTTCCTTTTTATCAGGCCTATCATGTAACCTAAAGTAGATATACTAATTTTAGAAAGAAAACTAGTACCTGTCTCCATTATTTAATCAACTTGCTAAACACCTCTCCGCAATCCCATAATTCCATGTGTCAAATTGAAAAATAAAAGATGGATTAGAACAACAAACAACAAAATTAGGAACTTAAATAAATAAGCAAACGATAACTGAGTAGATATTATCAATATATTAAAACAAAGCATTGAGCATGAATTCTGTTATGTTTAAGCTTGAGTGCAACCAGGCTACTAACAAGTTAAATGAAAATATCTTTTTTTGAAGACGTAAGATAAGAAAACCCACTAAATTTGCATACAAACTCGGTTTATCAGCTGAACTGACATCTTCCACACTATACAGTGAAAAGGGTAAGTGTCTCCACTTAAGAAACTACACAGTTCGGAAAATATCATTTCAACTAATAATCAAAACTTAGCAAATGGAAGTAAATGACAAAATTTGCAGTTATAAAAGAGAGACAATTAGGTACTAGCTATTATCAACAAAACAAAAGGAAAGTATAAGTATAAACACTGATACGTTAAAGATGTCCGTGTTACAACATTAAACTTTTTGGTAAAAACAAGTAATTTAGTAAGGAAAACAGGAAAACAATACCTATTTGTGGTGCTTCACGAGGTATATATCCTGGAATATACAAGCCCCTCCGAAGCCCCTTGTTCCGAAAAGAAAAAGAATGGTCAGTAAATTTTCCAAAAGAGTTTCATGATACAAAGACAAAACATATAAAAATATATATATATATATTCAAGTTACGTACATTGGAATTTTTGGGGAGAAGTTTCCTATTATATTGTCATCCAACGTGTTTCCAACAGCAAATTACAAAAACACCTCTCCATAGCCCCATATTTCCATGTGTCAAATTGAAAAATTACAGACTTATTAGAATAGTAAACAATTTGTTTTGGTAACATGCCATGTGTGCACGCTGATGTATGTATGGATGCCTATATGACGTATGTATGCACCGATGGTGTACATGCAACTATTTATGATGTGTACATAAATGTCTATATGTATCCATAAATTTAAGCAATTCGTAGAGAGTGATATGCAATTATAAAATCAACATTATATCAAATACATCAATACATGATAAAAATATATATATTTATATATATATATAAAAGAGAGAAAGAAAATGGTTGCGCATGGTTGGTCGCATCCAACAAAATTTTTCCTGCAAACAACAAAGGAGAGACAAAAACTAGACAGCAACAAAGTTTATACTCCCATTAAAGAGTTCACATAAATTCTAAAGTAAAAAAGATAAAAAAATCAGAATCTCTCGATCCCAATACAAATAAAACACACACAACCCATAAGAACACAAGCAAAAAACGAGACAGTAATTGTTTAGGATAAAGTTTATACTCCTATTAAGGAGTTCACATAAATTCTAAGAAGTAAACGGAAATGAATTATTGGATTCTCGGTTCCAATACAAAGAAAAAATATACAGCCTATATTCTCAGTAAAGAGTTCACTACATGAATCGTAAGAAATAAAAAGAGAAATGATTGACATTGTTTTATCCAACACGCATGATGGGTTCACATAATTCTAAGAAGGAAAACGAGATGAATAATCGAAATCTCTAGGTTCCAATACAAAGAAAACACACACAACCCACAAGGAGACAATACAACGAAAACACACTCAACCGATAAGGAGACAAATAATACCAGAGACAATTATTGCAACGAAGTTTATACTCTCATTAAAGAGTTCACGCAAATTCTAAAAAGTAAAAGAAGATGATTGGAATCTTTAACTTCCAATACAAATAAAACACACACAATCCATACTCCTAGTAATTGACATTGCTTTATCCAAGACGCATGATGAGTTCACATAAGTTCTAAGAAGTAAAAAGAGATCAAAATACAAAGAAAACACACACAACCAAAAAGAAGAAACAATAAACGAGACTAATTATTTGCAACAAAGTTTATACTCCCATTAAGGAGTTCACATAAATTCTAAGAAGTAAAAGGAGATCAATAATCGGAATCTCCTGGTTCCGATACGAAGAAAACACACGCAATCCATACTCCCAGTAAAAAGTTCACTACATGAATTGCAAGAAAAAAGAGAGAGACAATTGACATTGCTTTATCCAACATGCACGATGAGTTCACATAAATCTAAGAAGTAAAATGAGATCAATAATCGGAATATCTCGGTTCCAATACGAAGAAATCACACACAACCAAAAAGAAGAAAAAATAAACGAGACAGTATTTATTTGCAACAAAGTTTATACTCCTATCCGACATACATGATGAGTTCACATAAATTCTAAGAAGTAAAAGGAGATCAATAATCGGAAGCAAGAAGAAACACTAACAATAAGATAGAAATGTTAAAGCAATAATTAAGGCATAAGGTGCAAATTCTGAAATACTTGGTTTGATAAAATAAAGAGAGCAATAGCACATATAAAACAACATAGAAATACTATGACTACCAATATCAAGTTTGGTTTCAAAACGCCTTTCAAACGTACCTTTCATGATGCTTGAAACATAGCTTCTCTCTTTCTTAATGCTTCTTGTTTAGCCTCCCTTTGGGCCTCTTCTCCGGCTGCCTTTTCCATCTTGCCCTCATTTTGCGAATGCACTTGATGTTTGCTGCTTCGTAGCTCCTCATTTAAAAAATATAACCAAAAACCAAAAACAAAACTAGTTAATAACAATATAAATAACAAGACTATAACACGTAATAATATAATAAGCTAACAAATAGGTAAAACAATATCTATCACCTTCATTAAATACCATGCTTGCTATTTACTTCCCCGTAACCCATAATTCCTCAAGCCAAATCGAACAATAATAAGAGTAATAGAGGCACTGGTTAACAAAAATGGCAATAGTTATTTAAAAAACAAAAACGTTTTACTTGTTGCTATTCTCATTTATCATGTAAACATCAAAATTAGTAACACCAACAAAAAAAAAAAAAAAAGTACTTTAGTTAGGAAAACAGTACCTGTTTGTGTTGTTTGACAAGGTATATGTCCCATAAGCCCGGCATTATATATGGATTTTGTTGACTATGTGAAAAATTCCCAAGGTAGATGACCTTAAGAATTTATTAACTAAACCTAGACCACAACTCCTTGCAGTCCAAGTTCAGTGTCACAATTAACCCCTGTGACCAAGGTTGGTGTCGCATTTAACCCCTGCAACCAAGGTTAGTACCGCATTTAACCCCTGCGGCCTAGGTTAAGTGTCGCATTTAACCCCTGCGACCAAGGTTAGTACCGCACTTAACCCCTGCGGCCAGGTTGAGTGTCACATTTAACCCCTGTGATAAAGGTTGAGTTTCACATAGTCAAGTTTTCAAGTATAAATATATGTATATATATAAGTTCATATACATAAACATGGTATAAGTATATATAGCCCCTCGTTCCCGAAAAAAAAAAATGTTAGTAAATTTTCCAAAAGAGTTTAGAAAGTGATATGCAATTATAAAATCAACATTACATCAAATACATCAATACATGATAAAACTATATATATAAAAGAGAAAAACAAAATTGTTGCGCATGGTTGGTCGCATCCAACAATTTTTTTCCTGCAAACAACAAAAGAGAGAAAAACTAGACAGCAACAAAGTTTATACTCCCATTAAAGAGTTCACATAAATTCTAAATTACAAGGAGATAACAAAATCGGAATCTCTCGATCCCAATACAAAGAAAACACACACAACCCATAAGAAGACAAGCAAAAAACGAGACAGTAATTATTTGGGATAAAGTTTATACTCCTATTAAGGAGTTCACATAAATTCTAAGAAGTAAACGGAAATGAATTCTCGGATTTTCGGTTCCAATACAAAGAAAAAATATACAGCCTATATTCTCAATAAAGAGTTCACTACATGAATTGTAAGAAATTAAAAGAGAAACGATTGACATTGTTTTATCCAACACGCATGATGAGTTCACATAAATTCTAAGAAGTAAAATGAGGTCAATAATTGGAATCTCTCGGTTCCAATACAAAGAAAACACACTCAACCTATGAGGAGAAAGAATAAACAAGAAAATAATTATTTGCAACAAGGTTTATACTCCCATTAAGGAGTTCACATAAATTCTAAGAGGTAAAAAGAGATTTGCAACAAAGTTTATACTCCCATTAAGGAGTTCACATAAATCCTAAGAAAAAGAAGATAAATAATCGGAATCCCTTGGTTCCAATACAAAGAAAACACACACAAACGATACTCCTAGTGCGGAGTTCACCACATGGATTGTAAAAAATAAAAAGAGACAAACAATATAACAAGGAAGAAAAATGTCACTATATTTGGATAAATAATCGGAACACACACGCATGGATTGCAAGAAATAAAAAGAGACAAACAATATAACAAGGAAGAAAAATGTCACTATGTTTGGATAAATAAGGAGTTCACATAAATTCTCAGAGGTAAAAAGAGATTTGCAACAAAGTTTATACTCCCATTAAGGAGTTCACATAAATCCTAAGAAAAAGAAGATAAAAAATCGGAATCCCTTGGTTCCAACACAAAGAAACACACACAAACCATACTCCTAGTGCGGAGTTCACCGCATGGACTGTAAGAAATAAAAAGAGACAAACAATATAACAAGGAAGAAAAATGTCACTTTGTTTGGGTGGTATTTTTCCACCACCAATTGTCATCATAACCACCAAAGACACTGGCATGCATTTCCTAAAATACAAACAGATCGTTCTACAATCTCGGAATAAGGCGCAAATTCTAAAAAACTTAGTTTGATAAAATAAAAGGACCAATAGAACATATAAAATAATATAGAAAGACTATGACTACCAATACCAAGTATGGTTTCAAAAAACCTATCAAACGTACCTTTCATGATGCTTGACATGTACCTTCTCTTTTTCTTAATGCTTCTTGTTTAGCCTCTCTTTGGACCTCTTCTTCAGCTACCCTTTCCTTATAACCCTCATTTTGCGAATGAACTAGCTATTTGCCGCTCCGTAACTCCTCATTTAAGAAAATATGACCATAAACCAAACACAAAAGTAGTTAATAACAATATAAATGACAAGGCGCTTAGAAACTATAATACATAATAATATTATAGGTAACAAATAGGTGAAACAACACATATCACCTTCATTAAATTCCATGCTTGCTATTTGCCTCTCCACAGCTCATAATTCCACAAGCCAAATTGAACAATAATAAGAGTATTAGAGGCACTGGATAACAAAATTAGCAAAACTTATTGAACAAAAAAAAAACGCTTTATTTGTTGCTATTCTCAAAAATTAAAAAGAAGTGATGAACGTGAATATTGTTACATTAAAAAATGAGCCATTTGTCCTTGCTCCTCGTTCTCCGAACAAACAATATGAAGGATCAGTAACGCTTCCAAATTGAGCATTAAGGAATCTAACTTCATTTAGAAACTAAACTAGCCAAGGAATTAATTTTTTTTCTAATAAAATTTGCTTCTTATTTATCAAACCTAGCATGAAACCAAAAGTAGATATACTAATTTTAGAAAGAAAACTAGTACCTTTCTCCATTATTTAATGTACTTGCTAAACACCTCTCCGCAACCCCATAATTCCATGTGTCAAATTGAAAAATAAAAGATGGATTAGAACAACAAACAACAAAATTAGGAACTTAAATAAATAAGGAAACGATAACTGAGTAGATATTATCAATATGTTAAAACAAAGCTTAGAGCATGAATTTTGTTATGTTTAAGCTTGAGTGCAACCAGGCTACTAACAAGTTAAATGAAAATATCAACTGAACTGACATCTTCCACACTATACAGTGAAAAGGGTAAGTGTCTCCACTCAAAAAACTGTACAATTCGGAAAATATCATTTCAACTAATAATCAAAACTTAGTAAATGGAAGTAAATGACAAAATTTGTAGTTATAAAAGAGAGACAATTAGGTACTAGCTATTATCAACAAAACAAAAAGAAGGTACAAGTATAAACACTGATACGTTAAAGATATTCGTGTTACAACATTAAACTTTTTGGTAAAAACAAGTAATTTAGTAAGGAAAACAGTACCTGTTTGTGTTATTGGACAAGGTGCATATCCTGGTATATGTCCCTCCATGGCCCCTCATTCCAAAAGAGTAAAATCAGAAGAAGTGAATGTAAAAAGTACTATAACGTAAGTGTGTAAAATAATATTAGAACCTAACACATAAAGATGCAGATTACAAGTGTTTGTGTTGCACGTTTGTAGTTAACAAAGAGCATTCATTGAAGATTTGCATTGAAAAAAAAAAAAAAACAAAAAAAAAAAAGAAAAAGCAAAAAGAGCAGCCATACACATAGAAGAAAAATTGATGTTATCCCACAAGGCAAGACGAGATTATAGCAATTGTCTCACGAAACAAACAACTATAGCAACCTAATTTAGAACTAAAACATAGTTCTCTAACTACTACTGCTACTACTATAAGCTAGTCAAAGTCCTCTAACTTTGACCAGATATTGTTTACCGACGTTACCTTGGTAGTGCGCTAATTCAGTAACTTACGGATTCCATTTAGGTGTTAATAAGTTTTTTTATCATTTAACTACTGCTAATACTACCGTAATGCTACTTTTTCCAACTACTACTGCTACAGCCAATCCTATTGCTACAACTACTAATACTGCCACTCCTATGCTAATGCTATTGTTATTGTTATTGCTATTGCTACACTACTTCTATTGCTGCGCTACACTTACTACAACAGCTACTCCTAATACTAGAATTATTGCTATTGATACTAACTCCTACTTCTATTGCTATATAACTACTAATGCTGATACTAAAAGCCAGTCAAAGTCCTCTAACTTTGACCGGATAATGTTTACCGACACTACCTTCGTAGTGCCGCTAATTTAGTAACTTACAGATTCCATTTAGGTGTCAGTAAATTTTATTATCATTTAACTACTGCTAATACTATTGTAATGCTACTTTTTCTAACTACTACTACTACAGCCAATCCTATTACTACAACTGCTGCTACTGCTACTCCTATACTAATGCTATTGTTATTGCTATTGCTACACTACTTCTACTGCTGTGCTACACATACTTACTAACTAGTACTATAGCTACTCCTGATACTAGAATTATTGCTACTGATAGTGATCTCTAGCTTTCAGATTGTTTCAAAATTTACATTTCCCTCTACAAATTATTTATTGCCCATCTTAGCCTATGGTGAGTTTCAAATGAAGGCAAAAGTAATAGGTCTAGACAGTTTCCATAGAAAAGAGGACGATGATCGAACCACTGAGAACATAA